>JAHQIW010007161.1:0-82707 GCA_019055375.1 Parelaphostrongylus tenuis
GCTCAAATCGAAAATTTTGAACTATATATTTCATCTTCAAAAAGGCTTTGTCATTGCGCTGAAAGAGCAGAATTAATATTTTGTTTCTCATTCAAAGATTTCTCGTTGATCAAAGCTTTACCTCTAAAGTCTTAGTATTCAGGTGGTAGATCAATCTCAAGTTTCCAATGACTGATTCGATTTTTGAAATTGTCAAAGAATTACGCTGTAACAACCAAATGGAGATTGGGTTTCGGATAACTGGATAACTTTTTTACCCGCTCCTCTTTTTGTTGCCTTGGGAAAAACATAATTCCTGGTTGTTTTCAATGTTCAAGTAAACAATCGATAGCTCAGATCATAGCAATTTTAGCGTTGTAATTCGTTTCCAAAAGGGCTTTTTCATTGCGCTGCTAGAGCAAGATTGAATTTTATTTCTCATTCAAAAGACATCTCGCTAACCAGAGTTTTCCTTTGTAGCTTCAATAACCATTCGATAGACTAGATTATGGAATTCCAACAATTTTTTTGTTTTGAATTGACCTCGAATCACGCTCTAACAGCCAAAGGAAGATGGGGCTTCGCAAAACTGGAAAAAAGCATTGAGTGCAAAACCCAATTTTTTTATTCTTCTGAAGCACTAAGAAGTCCGTTCAAGAGACCAGAATCATTTTTGGAATTTTTGAGATTTGATCTATCATTCTGTTCTTGAAACTATAAGTGAGAGGCCCTGATCAGCAAGAAGTCTTCAAACGATGAACAAATTATTATTTTTGCTCTTTCAGTGCAGCAACAATGTCTTTCAGAAAACGAAATACACCGCTCAAATTCTTGCTATTTAACCTATTGATTAATTACTTAAACATTGAAATTGATCAAAAAGTACGTTTTTTCAGTGGATCGAAGTGAGGAGAGGATAGTTGAAGATGTCCAATTTTTGCGAAACCCAACTTTCTTCTGGCTCTTGCATCGTAATATCAGGTCCATTATTAGAAACCGTTCCATAGTGAACCTATAGGCTACAACATTAACTGTTTTTGTGCTCTGCAACATCAAATTTGGTGAGTGCGGTAACCAAGAAAAAAATTGTAAGTAGTGAGAAAAGAAATCAGCGCTTACTAAATGTTGCAGTTTCACTGAGCTATCCAATCTGGATAGCTCGACAATGACGAAAGCATTTAGTTTAGTAGTTCTTGATATTTTCTGGTTAATAGTTTAGTTTCAATAGATATTTATCAGTAACACAAGAACGGAGAGCTCTTCCGAGTAGCTCCATCAAGTAGTGTCTGTTAAAGATGTTCACTGTCGCAGTGCAGCGGAATAATCTTGACTAGTGTATGTTTACGATGCATTGTCGATTCTCCTACTACTAAACTTTTAAAAACCTATATCACTGCATGAAACTCTTCCTTCCCTCATCTCATCATACCATGGTGCTTGGGTAAGACCCGTTCGAAAAAATAAAAATCCGACTCCTCATAAACGTCGGCAATCATGATCAACGCTATCTTACTAACTTACATCCAATAACATTCAGTGGTCTGCAAATTTTCGAACGTTAGACGAGAATCGAATTCGTATTTCAACCTTTTCAGAGGCGCGTGGTGATCGATGTGCTATTGACGCTCATGTTTCGCCATCACTCTTTCTGCGACATAAGTCATCTATCTGTCAACGATCAACGGTCGACGGTTTGGCTTGGCAGCGACATATGGTTTGAACACAGCACGGTCGTCAGTAGTACGTTGATTAGCACGCGCTCCTGAACGGTGAAATGACGGTTTGCCCATCCGGGTTTCAAAAATCTGCTTATCACTTAATATTTATGGATTCATATCTGTAACATCATACCATAACACAGTTAAGGCGGTTGATAAGTAGAATTCCAGTATCTCACAAATGTTACTTTTGAAAATTCGCTTGAGGATGGCATTTGCCCTAAAAGCGACGGCTGACATTTCGACAACTTTACTTTACCAGGGCTTAGACGTATTATTAGGCTGGAAAGATCATTCTGGAGCACTTGTATAAAAATTAGAGTCTATGCTTAGAATTCGAGCAAAAATAATAATCTTCAGTATAGGCCATCGTTTTCTACAACTGCCATCGGTCCATCAAGTTTCGAAACTGGTCGAAGTACCATTCCTTTGACTCCAAATCACAAAACTCTTGACATGTTCCTTCAACTTCATCGAACGATTCAAATCGTCGGCCCTTCAAGAAGCGTTGCATTGATCGGAAAAGTCCAAATCAGATGGAGTGCATTCCGGACTGTGGGCGTGATGAGGCAATACCTCGACTCCTTCAATTCATCAAATCTGTACAATAATGGCGCAATAAAACAGGAACTTTGATTGTATCGTTGGACACGGCGGAGGCCTGTAGCAAAGTGAAAATAAAGCAGATGAAAATTGGGTCTTCACTTGAAAAATCCCACATAAAAAACTGTAATAATCTTATCACATGCATGAGAGTTATCTCATACTTATTAAATTGCCCACAACTTTTTTCCAACCGTGGTATATCATGCTATATCTAATTATCCAGTTAACATTATCTATATCCTATAATAGAAACAAAAGGCACACCCTTTAAGTGTTTGTATGGGAAAAGCCACTGGTCGATTAGCAATGGTGTAGGAAAACCGCTTTCATGTAAATACTGAGTCAAATGACTATTATAGAGGTGCCAACGGCCTTTCTGGCAACTTCAGAGTGCCTTTCATAGAGGTCATCCGTTGCGAAAAAGCAATAACTCGAACAGTCTGAACTAAAAAATTTGAAAACGATTATATTTACTGGAACGAACATCAGAATTACTATCAGTGGCTTTTGCTTTGGCAAATTTTCACCTTTTTTCATGATGAGTGCAATAAAATTTAATTAATTTTTTGTCTTAGTTCTGAGGAACTGCTTGAAATATTTACATGATTCAAAAGATACCTCAAGATACCTCTTCATTCGACTGCTTCCTTATAGACCTCGCTCGAAAACCCTGATAGTCTACTAACTATACAACGTGTTTTGAGCCGTATGTGAGCTTTGATGAGTGCTAGACATTCGTCTGTTTCGTCCTCCAGAACACGTCAGTAGCACAGTTTCCTTCGATTCAGCCGATTCCCTAACTCTATACTCTATAAAGAAATTGAGGCCGATTAATGAATTACTGCAAGTCAGGTGACAGTGTCCCATGACATTATAGAGACCAGCAGTCGAGCTTGTGGCTGATAAAATGAATCATACTTCTTCATTCGGCCGCTCTTTTATAGACCTCGCTCAAAGTTTAGGATAGTCTGAAAATGACCTAAAATGGCATAAATAATATAGTGATAATGACATAGATATAGTAGTATCTCACCTGACTTTAGGTGATTTATTGTTCGGCATCGATTCCTTTGTAGAGGAGTATAACCTCAAGGGATTGGCTAAACCGAAGGAGTCTGTGCTACTGATGAATCCTGGAGGACGAGACAGGCACCTGTCTAACACTTATCATACCTAAAAACGGCTCAAAACATGTTATATCAAAATTCGAAATGTTTCATCATTTTCTAATAAGATCTTAAGTAAAATATACACTCTAAGCAACTCTACGGCTTAACAGAAAATTCGCGAACTCACAAAACCCAAATGTTTTCAATTTATTTTTAATAGAATTCCATAGCAGAGGAGGGTAACCGTGAATAAATTAATTTGCAAATGTTTTTTTTTCATGTCATTCTTGTTGATTTCAGTTACCAAGCATGGGAACAAGCGGATAGGTATGTTTTCTGTTGAAACTTTGAAGTGCTGTCGCAGTAGATCATCTCTAGTCACGTATTGTGGATGATTCATCGTAGAATTTTTTGCAGTATTTTTGTAACTAACTATTTTATGGAGATGGATAAGGCATCAACATAAGCAATTTGAAAAGTCACAAATAAAGAGGAGTCTTAATGTGGTACTTTTTGGCGAAATCTTAGTCGCTTTTTGAGAAAGCATTAAATTAAGATTTATCACAATGTGCACTTCGATGTAATATATTGCACTACTCAGACTAATTAACAACTATATGATTTACCAATTCATTGCCGCTGTAATGCTACAATAACTTTGATCAAATGGAAATATTTGCCTCAAACATATCCTAAAACATTTTCAGTTTCCACCGACAGTGGCAGTTGCGGAGAAGAAGTGTGATCCAAATGGGCCCGTTACCAACATTCGTACCGCTTGATTCACAACACTTTGCCACATCGCTCTCTGCCAGTTCGCCATGATAATGTTCGTGGTCTACACAGATTTTTTCTTTACCATATAAAGATGTTATAACAAAGGGTTAATTCAAACCGAGAGAGATCCTGAGATTGTTGAGGGTGGACCGGTCACAGGCGCTACTCTTACGTTCTGGTCTATTGGCACACTATATACCTTCATTTGTTGTGGATCCATATTTGTGCAAAATGCAGTCACCGTGTTGCTGACGGTGATGCAAGCACTTTCATTCGGCATAACTGCAGATAAGCTAAGATTCTTAAAGTGATATATTCGTCTTGCAAGTCAAAATTTGCGAAAAACTGAAAATAACTGTGAGTGCCGATTTTCTTCTATTAGTTAAAACTCTTCAGACCATCACCTGCAACACTGAGTGCTGTGCCATTCATTCTCAGTTTAAGATAGATTCAAAAAATTCGACCAAGAAGTATCAAATCCACTGGTTTAGATTTTGTTGCTGCCACAATACTTTTTCCCGCACTCCAAGATTCTTCATAATAATTTCTAGCATGTATTTGTACTTCACAAAAAAAAATAAAGACTACCGTCCATTTTTTGATATTAGTGTGAATTTGCTTCAAATCTCTCAAAAATTAAAGATGGAATACTCACGCGTATCTGGGTCCGCTACACCGAGACGCACCTTCGGGCATTCCAGTGGGGTGTAAGTTACTGCCAGAGTAAGCTGATTCAAAATGGCCAAATGACAACATCAGGAAAGAGCTTACTACGAGCTTGGCTTTCTAGAACGTGAAAGATCTGAAACGTAAAGAGTTCGATTCGTTGATGAGCTTACTTTAGAATGTTTCTATTCAGACTATGTCAGACGGATGCAAATCATACTGGCATTGATAGGCCGCCATATTGCTAGAAAACTTGATTTTGCTTCCTACGATTATCCTCATACTGCAAAAAAAAACTTGACATCTAAGTACTACCGCTCATTGTTTGCATCACAAGACGTTCTACAAATCCTTTGGCTACTGTCTCGTTAGTTGCAATACCAGGAACCCGAGTTGGAGCGTCGGCTGCGGTAGAGTAGACCATGACAACAGGTAATGTGAAGCTAGTGACGGTGAAGTTTCTAGTGCTTGCTGCAATAGATTCAGGTTTTTGGAACTAAGTTAAGGATATCAAAAAACCGAATCAATTGTTAAACGAATTATTTTCTAAAACGAGTTTCAGTTCTTCTTTATTCATAAATCAGATCGTTCCATAGGGAAGCTCGCCTAACTGCGGTTCTAGAGTGCTGATAAAGTTGTAAACACATACTATCTGCTTAGGGCTCATAAGCTTCCATTTAAGATTGGGAATATCAGAAGTGCCATAACAATATTCTAATCACTACTTTGACCTGCAGGTATCACTCCACATCCAAGCACTGTCAAGAGTGTGACCATCAACAAAATCATAAAGAAGTGGATCTGAAACTTCGCCATGTTTGCGAGAACATTCATTTTTGGCTCCTGAAAAGTGAAGTAAATATTTTGTGCACAACTGCAACCAAACTGAAAAGTTTTCTGCCTCAGATCATTTGTAAGGCTAGAGTGGAATGAGTACTTAGCGCAGGTGACACCACGTTGAAGACAACTTTTTGAATCCAAGACCTTCAAGTGTTCCTAATTCGCTTGATTCAAAGAAAATCTTCCAGAGCACGCTCTGCGACAAATTCCACTGAAGTATGAGGAGATGGTTGCTAGATGAAATGCATGTCAATTGTTAGTAACAATGAGCTGTGAAGAAGAAACCACGGAGCCGGGAACTTCCGCAAATGACTCATTTTCTTGAGCGCGGCAAGGTGAATTCGTAGCGCCTTCTCAATTCTGATGCTGTAAAATAGAAGCTTAATTTCCCTGAAATAATATAATAGAAGTCGACAAAACGCAGAACAAGTCCTTTTTCAAGAGGTTATCTTCAACTGTAGTAATCGGCTGACGAAAACAAAGAATAATCCTTGTTGCAAAACGTTTTTGGCTACAACTTTCTCAAAAAGTAAAATTGTACTTGGTCAAGAAGTGGTATTCGCTTTAGCCTCTCTCATTTATTCTCCAACGAAATCACCTTTGCTGATGGGAGGCCGAGTGACACTCAAGATAAGAAAGTTCTTACGAGTTCTAAACGATTCTAGACAGCCAAAGAATGATATGCCATCAACAGTCCATTAGTATAAAAAAAGGAGAGCAGTGCCACAGTTGATCTAAAAAAGACAGTTGCATTAGGACAATAATCTTTGATGTGAGGCAAAACATTTTGATACCTTCCACAAGTGGATATTTAAGTGAGCGTTGTTAAGAACTATGAAGAGGAATTTTATGAAGCTTTTTCTCACTCTCTTAGACGTTTTACGTTTTTCATTTATGTGGATGTTTATGAATGCCTTGAATTCTTTGTAATATCTCCATCTGCGCAGGCAAATCAGAAATTGTTGTTGTACATTCCGCATAGTGAAGTCGCATTTTACTGAGTCTTCTCACAAGTTTTGACAAGACTATATGATTATTTCTTCTTACCTAGGTTGGTTATTCGTTTGTCCCTGACTGATTCAACTGCTCAAATTTCGTGGTTCTACAATTAATTTGGTTATGGAAAGGTTATTTATGTGGAGATTTCAAGTATATTTCAGTACTTGGTTCCTTCATAGAACTGTAAGAAAACTTTGTTCAGTCGTTCTGTGAGAAATAACTTTTTTTCATTTGCTAAATACTCGCAGAGAATCAGCGGTCTAGTGCCTAGTGTAACTCAGCGCGGCTCAGACCCAGGTTGATTTATCACCCTCCAGCACATTCCGACAATCAATAATGATGCCCCTCAGAACGCCTCAGCCTGGCTATCCTCGCTAATTCAAAGACATCTGCACAAATAGTATTTTACAAGGTGTATAAGTAGACGAATTCTCAATCATGCTATGAGCAGAATGAGACGAATTGAATGTTGGAAGTAGTGGAATCCCCATGTGGAAAAAAGGATCAGCTTAATTTCGAAAGTGATAAAAAATAAGCTCAATTTAAATTAACAACAATGGGTGATCTCTTAAAGTGAGAACGGACTCTGTTCGGTGGAAACGGCCACTGACTGCAGTGCGATCTGGGCATCCACGCGGTGGCGAATTTGTTAAAAATGTCCATAGCTTTGACAAAATGTAGAAATCATTATAAATAGTTTCAGTTTTGACAGCTTTTCATTGCTTTATTGCTCTACTTGACTTTAAGACTTGATAAATATTTTGGAGTGGTTTTGAGAAACCTTATAAAAATGCACGTAATTTGCAACATTCCATCGTTCTCGTATAGGTGCGACTACAGATCTTACAGTTGCAGCCATCAAAATGGGATATTTGAAATGTATTTGGACCACAGCTACCTCGTTTATCACTTTGAAGTGCTTTCATGGGACATGTGGTAGCACCACAACTGCGTAGGAAAAATCCCCAGTTTCCAAGATGCGAGTTTTTCGTTTTCATATAGACGAATCGATTTCTTAAATAAGGTGTAGAACACCTTTACATAGAAAAATTTGCACTCAACAATCCTATACTACTGAAGATCTATATGTCTGAAGATGTAAATTTGAAAAATGACCTTTCTTGGTTATTTATTTACTTGAGATCGCCTAACATATATGGGTACTTCTCATAGGCTACAAGCGCGTTTCTAGTTAAAGCCTTGAAAATGTTCGTGCAGATCCCGTTCTAGTTTCTTTTATCAAATATTTCATTGTTCGTCCATGTGGTGCTTCTCCAACAGACCGCTAAACTCAAAATCTATCTCATGGAACGCTTCAATTTATTGCTCTGAATAATCAGCGTTTAGATAATTTTCTCCGTTTATTGTTGCAGTAATGTTACAATAAATGACGGCTCAGTAAAAATGCTTGCTTCAGATATACAACATAAATTTTGGTTTCAGTCGACAGCAGCAAATGCCGAGCGGAAGTGCGATTCAAATGGACCCGATGCCAGCATTCGAATCGCTCGATTCACAACACTTTGCCACATTGCTTTCGACCAACTCGCCATGATAAAGTTTGTGGTCTGCAGTGAACTCTTTTTTCACAAAACAAAGTTGCTTAGATAAGAAGGATCAAGCTCATACCGAGAGAGACCCCGAAATTGTTAAGGGTGGGCCGGACACAGGCGTTATTTTCACATCCGCATCTACGACCTGTGGTAGCAGCGTGCATGACTTCATTTCGCGTGCATTCATATTAGAGCAAATTGCCGTCACCGTGTTGTCAATAATGATGCAACTCATTTCATTCGCATTGACTGCAATAAACTATGAACGTCAAAAAGACTTATATTCTTATATGGCAAAAATCTGAGAACACTTTCAAGCACTGATGTTCTTCCATTATTTGTAATTTTTCAAATCATCACTTGAGATATTGATTGTGGTACCATTCTCAAGGAATAGATACATAAAAAATTATTTAAACACATCGCAGTCACAGGGTTTGAATTTTGTTTGGGTTATAGTATTTCTCCTTTTATTTCAAGACCCTTTATGTGATCCTCTAGCAATTGTTTGCATGTCAGAGAGTACGAAAAATAGCCGCGGTTTTTTTTTGATACTTGTTGTACTTCTGCTTCAAATATCTCGTAAGTTAGAAATTAATTACCCACTCCGATTAACGTCTGCTTCACCGAAACGCACAATCGGGCACTCCAATGGTGTGTAATTAACTGTCACAGTAAGCTGACTCAAAATAGCCGAGATGACAGCATCAGGTAAGAGTGCATTACGAGCCTGACCTTCTAGAACGTCAGAGACCTGAAGAGCAATTTTTTCTTATTTCAAAGGCTCATTTAGAAGTGTCTCAAATTAATTTGTGCAAAACGGTGCAAATAGTATCAACATTGAAAAGGCAAATATCGTTCGCCAGTTGAAGCTCACTTTCTACGCCGTTTCAGGTATAGCATAAAGCAAGAGAACACTTGCTTACTGTTTGCTTAACAAGACGTTCAACAAATCCTTTAGCTCCTGCCTCGGTAGTTGCAATACCAGGGACTTGGGCCGATACAGCAGGTGCGGTGGAGTAAACCATAGCGACAGGCAAAGTGAAGCCAGTGACAGTGAAGTTTCTAGTGCTCCCTGCAACAGAATTCCAAAGCTTTCTTTGACGAATAGTTAGCAGCGAAGTCACTATATTAAGCAATTTCTCTTCTTTTTCTCCCAGACTTCAAATTCTTTCTTGAGAGGACTCGGACTGCGACGTTTCAAAGCACTGGTCACGTGTTCAACGTTTTCATTCTGTTGAATATCATACACTTTCAAAACTGAAAGTATCTGAAGTGCCATAACAATATTCCCTACCTTGACCGGCCGGCATCACACCACATCCAAACACTGTCGCAATTGTGGCCAACAACAAAATTATGATGTGGTCCGTCCGAACTCCCGCTTTGTTTATAGGAAAACCCATTTTTAGTCCCTAAACAGCTAAGCAAATCATGAGCTCAATTTAACCAAGCTCATAATTTCGTACCAGATATTTCACAAGGCAACAACGAATTTGATGCTTAGCAATTGGACGTGCGTGGTGTCGCTTTGGCTCCTTTTCGAACTTTCCTAGAGTCTTAAAGGTTCAATTTATTTGAAGCAAAATATTTCGAAAAAGCTTTGTGATAGATTCTGTCAAGCACGGGGTCAATTGGATAGTGAATTGAAGTGCATGTCAGAGTTCTCATGACAATAAGCTGCATAATAGATCACTGAACAAAATTTTCAACGAAGCAGCAATTTCTAGAGTGGTGTAGCTTGAGGTACCCGCGTTCTATTTCAGACGCTGCGACATAAAATCTCCACTTTCTCAAAAACAGAATATCTGCAGTCGACAGAACACCTAACTTAAATAAGCACTTCTGAAAAAATTTTGCAAAAGAAGGTATTGATTAACAGATACGAAGCATAGCTTCGCTGCGAAATATTTCTGGCTACAATTTTCTGTAAAGCAAAAATCGCCTTTATCAACTTCTGATGCTCTATACTCTTACATTTAGTACCTGTGAAATCATGTCTGCTAATGGAGAGGCTTACTTACACTTAAAATAGGAAGTTTTACAGAGTTTCGATGAAGAGCTCAGGAACAAGTGGGTGATGGCATGTCTCCAAAGAGCGCCAGTAGAAGGAAGAAAAATTGTAGCCATGTTAAAATTGATCACAGGCAGAAAAATTTTATGAACAAATCTTGTTGTGAAAAAAGGAGAATCATAACTTCAATGAAACTACCAATTTATCGAAATGGGTACACTAGACGCATAAGCAACCAAGTATGATGGCACTGAGCGAAGGCTTCTTTGCTTATGAAACGCCCTCAAATTTTCCATAATGTGCTCACAAAACAGAAGATGTTGTTGTGCATTACGTATGAGTTCCCATTTCATTTGTGTAACACTTCAAAGGGCTATTTTCTTCTTTTGCTTTCTCGCTTGGAGGCATCATCGCATAGTTTTCTTATGATAAACGATCAATGCGAATCAATCTTATCCTAGGTTTCCAAAGTTATTCGAAAATTCTTACCCATAACAATACTCTAAAGTAGGTGTTGCTGGGTCTTATGCGAGAAAGAATTTTACTCAATGCGACTACGACATTTTTGTGACTGGATTAAAGTAGCACTCCAGTTTGCATTATATAAAAGCAGTAGTGCATACAATGGAGTGGATTTTGAACTATGCAGCACATTTTGCTGACGGTTGTATTTCCAACAAAATGAGAAATCTTTTGAAACATATTTCCTTCACTATGGAAGTCACTTGCATGTGCAGAAAATCCCATTCGTTTTCGACAAGTTAGCAAGAAATCTTTGTCGCAACATAGTAAATTTTGTTTTGTCTCTTCGACGAGCTACAATCTGAGAGCACTATTAGTGCTGTATAATCATAGACCTTTTACGAGCGACTGAAGCGGAAACAGTTCCGTTCTCTAGCACTTCCGTGTTGTTGCGATTTCGTGTTGTTGTAATATCTTGCCACAGCACTTCGCTGTTATAGCAGTTCCGTATTGCAGCAGTTCCATGTGAGAGCACTTTTATATTTTAGCACTTTCGTGTCGCTTTACTTTGCTTGCTAATTGACGTGCAATATCGCTGTAATATTCTCTCTACACTTTTAATACGGTGATTTACTAAGTTAACGATATTGAATATTGCAATCACGAAACCTTCTTATCGAAGATCGTATGATCACAATTGTCCAACAACATTATTTTGTATGGCTTGCCATCATGTTCACATGCTGTGTCAATACCGTCAAGTGACTCGAGCGCTTCAGTAGACCATCCATTTTCCCCTTTCGCGTGAAAAAGAACCACAATGTATTTTTCCAACTTCGACGCATTTGTTGGGCATGAGCTCTTTCTTCTAGGTATTTCAGAGAAGATTGGTTGTCGTTAAGCGCATTATAGGTCCTTCTGACTTGATTAGCGACATTCTGGCGTACAGAACAGCGAATTTGATTCCGAATCGTTGACGTAGTTCAGAACGTCAATTCTTTTCTACCATTTGAGAAATATGTGATACTCCTGCATGGACTTTTTGATTGCGCGTTCGAAATGCCAGTGATCTTTCATCCTGATCAACTGCGAGCAGGTTCTCGAAGCACAAATTCATGTAAATATGACAGCTTAGACGAAAAGGTGAGATGAAGTCGGATGTTTTTCATTCCCTTTCTACATCCATGATGCTAGTGACCGCTTCGCAAGCTGCTAGCTCCATACTGGTCAGCTCTGAAGCTAGGAAGTTTATCACAATTACTTACCATCCCATAATAGCAAAACTTGAGCACTCAGAGCCAATCATTACGTCAAGAATGAATAGGAAATCAAAAGCAGTCCCTCGATCATTAGCACGCTGTGGGACGAAAAGTCCCATACCGAGCAACATCAAATCTCTTCAGTTACTGTAATGGCAGCGTCACGCCCCCTTTAGAAAGGCCGCTAATCTCGTGGGAAGGCAAACTCCAGAGAGCATGATGGATGCAGGGAGACAAACCCAAATGATTCTGAGAGAGCATTTTCATCGTGAAATGACACAACTTCATCAAAAAACTTTCTACAGAGATATTCTCAGCAACGAGAACATCTATATCTTCCATATTTCATCTACATTTCTTATCTTTAAACGACAAGATTACATCGCTAAATGATATCATAATGAAAATGACTCAAAAAGTGATAATGATTAAGCTTTCGAGAATGCTAGTGATTACGAAAGTGATAATAATTGCCGCCCTTTTGAACTGTATATGAGATCTGATAAGGGCACTTACACAGTGCACTTCATTCAATGCATAGACATTGCATTGATCAGCAGTCAAACTTGTAGGTGGTAAAATGAATTATACTTTCATTCGATAATGATTGTGATAATATTAATGATACTAATAATGACAATGGGAGTCAAAGCGATAATGACAATTATAGTGACAACGATAGTGAAAGTGATGTGATGACGATGACAATATGATAGTGGTAGTGATAATGATGGTACTAGTGACAGTGATAATGAAAGTGATTGATGAATGATAGTGATAAAGATCGTCATAAAGACCCACTTCTGATGGATACGAATTTGTAGACCCCTAGGCTTAGGTTTAGAGGAAAGTGTACGCCTCCGAACGAAAACTCGATTGAAAAGAAAGCTCCGTTCATCTCTTCGTTCTTTTCAAATGAGATTAATACAGCTATAGAACGCTGTTTGAAAAGAGCAGGTTTACAGCAATCGGTGGCTATTATTGAAATACTACCGAATACCGTAAGACGCCAATTAATTCGCAGCCTCTTATATGACCGTCTCTGTATAATGAAAGATTGTAAAATATGTCCTAACGGCAGAGGCGGTGATTGCGTGAGCGTAGGTACAGTCTACCTAATCTCTTGCAAAGCGTGTAGCGATACATATATTGGCGAAACGGGTAGGCCGCTCTATGTCCGCATAGAAGAACTTCTAGCTGACAAACTTCTTGATAGACGAAACACTCCGCTAGGGATGCACAGAGAACAGAAACACGACGGAGTTGATTTTGTGATCCGAAGTCACCATCCTTGCGCAGGAACAAAATCAGCGCGGAAAATTTTGGAAGCGCTTTGGACTAACACCACCAATATAACTATAAACCGCAGAAAGGAATGCCTCGTTATCACTCATGATTTGAATCAGTATACAAGACTGTTGTTTTGGTTGGTAAGGTGCATTACGATTAGCCTATGTGCGCTCCTTCGGTGGTCTCCACTTGAATAATTCAGTGAAACACATGTAAAAGGCGGTGAGTATGTTGAGAGTTGACTTTGTGCTTGACGCGATTGAAATCCAGGTCTGGTGATTTTTTTGAAGGAGTAATGGAGGCGTTTGACTGATTGGATTCGGACAATTTGACCTTTCCAGGCTCTGAAGAAGGCGAATTGCCGAAACGTTAGCTGCCAAACACATAACATCTCGTGTTTAGCTTAGAGAAGAAAATCAGGAATTATCTCAATTCAACATATTTTGACAAAGCTATTTCTTTAGACCTTCAAAAACTACTCGGTAGATCCAATCTCACGGATTCCGATGATGTATCTGGTTTTTGAGAAGAACTTCTTTGCACCCTGAAACAGTCTGAAGAATTTCGGGTTTCTAGAATTTTGCAACTGAAAAAGCGCGGTGGTTTGTAGGTCATGTTGCGAAATCCCTATCCACATGCCGGCAAAGCACGCCGGTTTGGTGTTTATATTGCGCTGCGCAAAACTTAACATTCTTATGACTCTACAGCACAACATCAAGTGCTGTAACAGTCATAAGAACGGCTGGAGTTTTGGTTTTGTCCGACTTGATAGTTCATCATGGATTGCATTGCCTGCTAAATATCCGGAGTGCGAAAAAAACTGTGATAATTTTGTATTTTCTTATTTTCAACACTAGTATAGTTTTTTTTATCAATGCTGATGATTTTATTGTTTTATTCGTTTGAGTTCGGCTTAGAATCTGTTTTATTCATGTGTCTATTTCCAGGTTTGCTCAAGTGATGGATCATAAAAATAAACGTATCGTAGTAGTTGAGTTGCATAAGACGGGAATGTAAACAGCTGACATTGTTAGAATTAATGCGCTTCAATCAAAAAGGTCGTCCAAAAAGGTCGGACTATCTTGTTCACTCCCGAAAATATTCAGATAATCTGTTGCCAAGTTCAACTAAATCTGGAGCTTTCGATATGCAAAATGGCTCGAAAAGTTCGGGAGTGGCGAGTGGAGCGTCCGAGACATTGTTAAAAATGAGTTGAAGCTGCGCAGTTACACGATCGCTTGTGTTAACTTTCTGGATAAAAAGGTGAACGAAAAACTACCTTAAAAGGCTTGCCGAATGATATTTGGTGCTCGTTTGTCGAAGGTGCTTTTACGGATGAAGAGATATTCACGGTCGAACCACTCCGCAATCGCCAGAATCGACGTCACCTTTTCAAGAAGGGTCATCAGAAGCTCGAAGTAGCAAAAGCCATGTGCAGCAGTCATTGGCTGACCTCTATGAAGGTATGGGCCTGCATTTGTGCCACCGAAAAGATGCCGTTGGTCATCATCGAAAACATCAAAATCAACTCTGCCAGCTACCAGCAGCAAGCATTAATAGGGGTACTAAAGCTTCGAACTACTCAACACTTTTGCACCGACGACTTACTCTTCAGCAGAACTGAGCTTCTGCGTAATCGGACCTTCTCAACGATTGCCATCTGCTGATAGCCGTTCTGTTGTTTTCCAGGCTTTCGACACAGGGCATTATTGGCCGTCGAACGCGACCGTTCTCAACCCAGTAGGGTTCTCTCTAATACAAGGAAACAAATGAGAAATTTATCTTATTCGCTGGTGAAGAACTTTTCATAGAAGTGTTTGTAACTATTAGAGAACTGAGTCTTGTGGCTACAATTCCACGTCCCGGTTCAAAACACCCTTTGTAACATTGTAACATTCAAATACAATAGTTCAATTATGTTTTATGAAACTACGTGTTTTTTCCCTTATCTCGCTTATATTTTGCTGGGCAAAACTCCTCCTTTGCAGTGCTAGTACTCAAACTATACCGCAAGCTTCGAAGGACTAAAAAACGTAGTTGCTTTTGTCTGAAGCTCTTATGATCTTTCGATCTCCTGTTGTCTTTCGATTTGAGTTTCAAACCTCGCCAGAGAGAGAGTTCTTTCTTCAGACTAATAATAGTTTTTCATAAGACTATTAGTAATCATCTGGTAGCGTAATGTTTCCCAATTCTAGCGAACTGCTTATTTTCTGGAAATACAGTTTAGCAAGAAAAATAAGATCGAGTTTTACATTTTTGGCAACTTGCATAGTGGCTATTCGACAAGGTGAGGACCGTAGCAGGAGGCGTAGTAGGGGTGGAGCGAGGCGGAACGATCGATATTTTGTTATTCAATTGAGATTTCAACTTCGCTTCGGAAGGAATCCTTGATAAAACGATTAACAAAGATACTACGAAATTTCCTCTAGACATTGATTTGCTTTACGGCTTTCAGTGACTTACACGCGTGATAAAATTGGAGGTAAAGGAGAGTGTGAAACATAATTTTTGACTTGAGTGCTACAGCGTTGTGAAAGGCTGCTTTAAAAAGCCGGCAGCGTGGGACTAAAGTCTCAAGTCTCAGCTTTTGAATGGTCACTAGCATTCCCCTGAAAAATTTCTCTCCAGAGAATGAGATCGGTTCCTCATTTGTTCCCTCCTAATCGGAACGAACCTCCAGTAGATTGCACTTTGTGATGCATATTGGAGGAAGAGTACTCGGCTATCTGCCGTACTAGCGTAGACGCGCTTGAAACGGCTTTGACATGCATTTGGGACGAAATTACGGTGAAAAGTATCGATGTAAATGTGTAAAATGTCAGAGAAGGCAATCTTGAGGATTTGTTACAACCTTTTTGGGTTCTTTTCGGTTGTCCGGAAAAAAGTGAATAATCGGGCCCATTCACTGGACAAGACATAAGAGTATTAGCAAGCATTCGGCTTATGAAGCCTTCAGAATAAAGAGTGTTTCACTAGCACCATGCGGTTTTTTTTAATTTCGCTGCACAAAATTCCTTCTATAGACTACTTTTACTCCTTTGATATCGCAAGTCTTGAAGAACTTAGAAATTTGTCTGTTTTTCAAAAAAAGCACCTTCAATGGAGCTGTTGCAAAAAGAAAGCATTTGGGTTTCACAGGCGCATATTCCGCTCCGGACACAACTCTTTTTTGGGCTATCAGTAATTATTCGATAGCGTAAGATTTAGCGGTTTCACAGTGTGCTTTATTATTGAAAGACCGCTTTGCTGCGATGTATCAGGAAAAATAAAAGTGATTCACATACTCGGGATGTGCTTTTTGACCGATCTATGGACTGCGCGATGGGGGTCGGTCTCGATGGCCTAATACGTTAGACATACTTGTGGGGTACAAATTTTGCTTTTTAATTTGGAATTTTTTTCCCGCTTTAAAAAAACTTTATATAAACGGATGACTTAGGTGCAACAAGATTTTGTTTACACGTTCATAGGCTTTTCGTGATTCCGGCGAATTATACGTTTGATGAAAATGAAGGAGGGAGGAGAGTGTATAACGCAATTTTATTATGAACGTTACATCGTCATGAAAGGGTCTTCCCGAAAAAAGGCCACGTTTTGCGCTAGCCAGAGATTTAAGCTTTCGAATGATCACTAACGCTTTCATGAAAATTTCTTATTCAGCGAACAGAGCAGATTATTCATTTGTCTTCGAATAACCATAGAAAATACATTATTATTTATTATTATAATTGCTGATCCAATAGACGTAACTAGTCCTTCATCTCGGCGGATTTATTTACTTATACAATATTTTTTTGCTGTAGAAATATGTGAAAAAATTATCAAAAGTTTTTTTCCACCGTGTATTCTTTTCCAACTAGGTTTTTAATGGTCAGTTGTGAAGCAACGCGCAAGCATTTTCTTATGTTATTGATCGAAAAACTTCTCCTTGCAAAAGCTTATTTGCAAATATCTGTTGCTTTTTTAAGATAGTTTGTCCGTTTAGTGCTATTATAGTGTTGCAATAAATAACGGCCAAAAAAATGTTTGCTTCAGATACATTCCAGTTCAATTTCCGCAGACAGTGGCAACTGCCGAGAGGAAATGCGATCCAAATGGACGCAGTGCCAACATTCGAATTGCTTGATTCACTACACCTTGCCACATTGTTTATGAGCAACTTGCCATGATAATGTTCGTGGTCTGTAGACAGCCCTTTCTTAACCTAGCGAAGTTATATAAAAGGGAGAATGTAATTCAGACCAAGAAAGATCACGAAACTGTCAAGGGTGGGCCGGACACAGGTGTTATCATCACTTTCGATTCTGGGAGCGCTGGCACCGTACATAGGTGATCTTGTTGATCCATATCAAAGAAAACTGCTGTCACAGTGTTGTCCATTATGATGGAACACATTTCCATCATGTTGACTCCAATACTCTATGAGGCTTAAGAAGACTTATTTTCTAACAAGGTAAAAATTGAAAACAGCTTTGAGCACAGATTTTCTGTTATTACTCGTGCCATTTGAACCATTACCTGGAACACTGAGAATGCACCATTCTCAAGAAATGATACAAAATTTGGTATTACAGTTGTATTTTTTCCAAAGATTAATAAAGATAGCCGTATTTGTTTTTATGTGTTATATTTCTGCTCTAAATCCTTCAAAAACTAAAGATGGAACACCCACTCGTATATGAGTTCCCTACACCAAAACGCACTTTCGGGCACATCAGTAGTGAGTAAGTGACTGTTACAGTAAGTTGACTCAAGATGGTCAAGTTGACAGCATCAGGTAAAAGTGCTCTTCGAGCTTGGCTTTCAAGAACGTCAAGGATCTAAATAACGAATCTACTTCTAGCACGAAGAATTTGCTTCAAATTGCTTTTACTAAAATTATGTGAAGTGATGTAAGTCATATCGATACTAAGAGGCTGACGTAATGTCAGAGTATTGTAAATCACTTCCCACACCTCTTCAGATATCGAAAAAATGTGATAACACTTGAAATGTAAGAGTCGCACATTAATGCCTACATAAAAGGACGTTCTGCAAATTGCCTAGCTCCTGCCTTACTGTTAGCAATACCAGGAACTTGGATCGGAACATCGGTTGCAGTGGAAAAAACCATGGCAGCAAGCAAAGTGAAGTCAGTGACAGTGAAGTTTCTGGGGTTCCATGCAGTAAAAATCTTCAGTTTTCACTGTAAGACAATCTAAAAATGATTAGTCGTAATCTGACAGCATATGTGTAAGCCTCTGGTGAGGTCTGATATAACAACTGTCAGTCTTAGATGTATGTTTCAGCCTTTCAGCCTCACTAGTAAGAAGACGTCTTTTAGTTCAGCCAATCCCTTGTAGGGTAGTATACTCTCCACATATGAAGGAATCGACTTCGAACATGTTATGAGGCATGTAAATGGCTAATAAAAGGCTTAAAATATGTAACCAGATAATGCAGTTTTAAGAGAGTTTTCAAGAACAGTCGAATATAAAGGTGAACTACCATATTTAACGAAATTTTACTTTTTTATTCAAAAATTGAAATAGTGCATCAAAGGGCTCAGTCGTGACAGCTTGAGAGTGCTGATGAAATGTTAGGTTATTATATTCGTTGTGATCAGAGTCATGAATTTCTGTCCAAAACTGAAAATATCCGTAATGCCATTAGTAATCTTCTATTCGTTACTTTGGACTGCAGGCACCACTCCGCATCCAAACACGGCCAAAATTGTGGCCAGCAGCGAAAATATAAAGGGATTGGAACGTCTCACCTTGTTTTAGGAAAAACGATTTTTGCTTTCTAAAGGCTAGGAGATATTCAAATTCAACTGTGGGCAAGTTTACATTTTCTGCATCAGATCATTCACGAGGAAGCAGCAAAACTGCCACCTGACAGTTATACGTGATTGACACCATTTTGGGGCTAATAAAGTTGCAAGAGCTTCAGAGATTCCCAATTCCCTCAACTCAAAGCAATACTTTTGCTATCGATCGCTCTTTTACAGGCCCACTCAAAACGAAATAATCTGATAAGGATATGAAATGTTTTGAGGCGATAGGTCTAGTGCTATATATGCCTATTTCATCCAATTGGGACTCATCAGTGGCATCCTTCCTCGGGTTCCATCGATCCCTTGAGGCCAAATAATCCTCTAAAACAATCGACTTTGAGTCGAAAATAATCACCTTAAGTCGGATGACGGTATTACCTAGCGTTGTGGTGACCGGCAGTTGTGTTTTGCGCGGGTCTGTAAAAGAGCGGTCGATAGCAAAGGAATGATTCATCATAAAAGCCGCAAGCTCGACTGCTGGTCACTACAACGTCAGGTAATGCCATCATCCGACTCTGAGTGATCGATTCTTACTCGGCTTCAGTTCCTTTAGAGGATTATTTAGCCTTAAGGGACTGATGGAGCAGAGGGAGGGTGCTATTGATGGGTCCCAATAGGACGAAGTAGGCGCCAATATAGCACTAAACCTATCGGCTCAAAAACATGTCATATCCTTATCAAAGTAAAACTTTCAAAGTACATATGGTAGATTCTACTAGAGCACGGAAACATCGGTTAGTGGTGTAAAAGACTTGCCAAATGTGAATGACAATCAGCTGCGTAGAACGGAACACTTGAACAGTTGCAATTGATGCGCCAATTTTTAACGTAGCGTAGCCGTAACTTAGTTCACTCCTCCTAATTTCTGATGCTACGTGATGAAATCACGACTTTCCTAAAAATAATATACTCATTATCGAAAAAGCGCCGAAATCACAAGCTCACTCTTGTGGAAGGTCTGCAGAAGCAGATGCAGACTCATAGAAACGAACTATACTATCTTTTGGGTAACATATTTTACTGAAAAGCAGAGATTATGTCTGATAAACACTCGTATTTGCATTGTCCTTTTCCATTCAGTGCGTCTACGAAATATTCTTCATTGATGGAAAGGCCGACTAATATCCGAAACTAGAAAGATAACCCTACAGGATACTTTTCAAGGATTCAAAAACAGGCGGAAACATACATGTCACCAATCTATCACCAAAATCACGAACCAAAATGGGAAACCGCATCAGAATTAGTGTTAGAAGAGACAACTACATGAGGGCATTATATTTGTTGTGAGCAGAATAATCCTACATTTTGATGAGTTTGCCAATGAATCGAAATGGGAAAACACAGTCGACATTGATAAGAACGCAAGTGAGGTGACGCTGAGCAGAAGTTTTCTTTCTCACCTTGTTTGTTTTCAAGTTTTTCATCACGATGATTATCTATGGGGCTCCCTCAACTCTCGCAGTCGTAACGTACAAATAAACTAAGATTTGTTTTTGCACATTTCGAATAGCAAAGTCGCTTTTCATTGTGCAATGGTTTCAAATTCTTTGATGAGTTATCTCGCTGCTAGAAATTGGAGGACTAATCTGAAATATCCGAAGAGTGATTATCATACATTGAGTTATGAATTCAACTGATGCAATATTAATCAATCAGAATTCATTTATTCAAGCGTTTGTTTCGGTGGTATGATCTTGTAGTATACCCAATAATGTGGAGTGTTGTGCAAAAACATTTGCATCAGCCGGCATTCGAACTCAGATCTTACTCTTTATGTTAGCGTATAGCGAACAAGCGGTTAAATATCCTACTGATTATTGATACCCAATATCTGTCAGCATAAGTAGGTTTAATGCCGATAACGGCTGCCTCGCCAGACCGTAGACGGTTGGCTGTTGACAGATAACGCGTTTGTAGCGTAAAAAGAGTGCTGTGCAAAACGAGTGTCGATGGTGCAACGGTCAGCATACGCTTCCGGAAATAGTGAAATCTAGGTTCAAATCCCGGCTGACGCAAATGTTTTGGTACAGTACTCCACATTATTGACTCAGTATTCTAAGCTCTTAAAGTTACTAAAGATAACCACTAAAAACAACATTTTCAAAACATATATTGCCGTGTTTTATGAGAGGGAAAACTGCGATCAATGCTGTTCCAGTATTTTCGCTGGTGATTAATAGTAGCACTCATTCTCAAGTTCACATAATTACTATTCGGCAAACGATGAATCGCTTTCGAACTTTGAAGAGCTTTTCATTGAAGGCTATACCTACAACGAATTGTCTAATCTCCTAAAAGACATTTCCTTCCTAGTGAGACTTCTAACCGAGCAATGTGCGACATAAAGTGTGAAGCAGAAAATTTCACTCCTCCCGAAGATTAGTGCGACTTGCACGGCTTCGGCCGCAAAAAATGCCGTTTTGTTCATTCCTCAATACCAAATCATAAGTACTGCGAATGCTGTTTGATTATAGACCCTGTTAAGTGAGTGATGATGAAAGAGACACTTTTATTTTGTTTCAGTTGAACTGATAATCAACGAACAGTTTTGCTATACTGTCCACTCTGCACCTTCACTCGTCGTCAGTAATGAGAGCTTCATAAACTGAGATCCAATTCACTGAATGCTGTACTACTTTTTGCTGTTGTCGTCCATTGGCGAAAAGCCGGAATCGCGCTTTTCTCTTTTTTGTAAGGCGTAGAAATATTTGCTCTGGGATGCTTTTTTGGATGAAAAATTTTCTAAATGCCCCTAAAAGCCTAGGACTGATTTGGACGAATTTATCGCTGATTGAAAGAAAACTATGCTTCGCACTTTTGAGATGATCTTTCCGAGACATTTGCAGAAAAAAATAGACCACCGAACTGCTACATAGATTAGATGAGACTCCATTATAAACCGAGGTGATGGTGCGATCAACACTTTTTTTCGCTGTTATGCTCCCAATACCCAACGTACAGCTTTCTGAGTTCTCATAGCGCTTTCTAATATGAGCTTAGCAGTTACTTTCTAAGGGAAGAAGAGGAGCTTACTCGTTGGAGGCGGTTACCAACCAGCTCCGAGCGCACTTTCTGGCCATTTGTTAGCAGAATTTTCGCCATTATAACCATTCTTCATGAGCTTAACTGAAATAGCACAATACTTCGAGAATGCCACCATCGCCGTGAAGAGAGTGGAATGCGCAAGGTGAAATCAGTGAGCCAAAATTAGTCGCTCCACCTTCCAGGTCATCTTATAAACATTATAATGAGAAACATGAGAGTAAAAAGATGATTAAGATTAGTATTTGCCAATTACATCGCTTTATAATATCCTATATCAGCCAAGCGGAGCGAATATCGAGCGACGTCGACGTGTGGACAGGGTAATTTTCGATCAAATTGCACGAAAACAACATCAATGATCAAGGAATTGATTACGACCTTCCATTCACTGTTGAGATAATGGATATCTCAAATGCTCAAGTCAGGCCGATCTAGGACGGGAAGTCAATAGAATGAGCGACTCATTTCTACAGCTAAACAAAAAGAAGCTAACTGCTTGAGGAGCTCTCAAAATCGAAAATGTCATGGAGAGATTAAAGTACATCCAACTTTTTGTTCACCTATTCGACACGGCGATTATCGCTACCTACAAACGCTTCAAAAATCTAGTCGCTAATTAAGAAGGGTGAAAGATCACTCGGCGTTCCTGAACGCGCAATTTGAAGGTCGATGCAGGAGCATCTCTCAAATAGGAGAAGGATCAAGTTTGTGCTGCATAAATCATCCAGAGTCAAAGACGCCGCTTTCTACACTAGGTTGCCGAAGATCGATTGAGACAGACAAGTAGTGCATATCAATGACAACTGATTAGCGAGAACCGTTAACGACCGCATTCTTCGGAGTTCTAAACGCACAGCAGTAAGTTCACCTGATGTGGACTGATCTACTTATGAAAAGCTTTGAAGAAAGACATGACGCCTAGCTAATGAATGCAGATGAAAGATTCTCTACTAGTTTCTCGTTCACGAGAAACGGAAAAATGGAAGACTTACTGACGTGTGCTTGAGTCATTCGACGGTGAGTGGGCCAACATGTGATGCAGGTGATAGAAACCGAAACAAAAAATAATGTTGTGGGACATTTATGGTACTATAATGAAATGGTTTTGCCACAGCACTTGCCAAAACTCTTCAGTTCAGTACATTTTCGCATTGAAAGTGCAGTAGGATTACTCAAACAAGATTGTTCGCAGTCAGTAATTCAAACAAAGCGACACGAAACTGCTAAATCTCGGAATTGCTCCAAGACAAAAGTACTAGAACATGGAAGTGATTCCAGGACCGACAATCTATTAACCTCGACATCATTTGTATAACTAAGTGACCTCTTCTGTTTAGCAATTCCGAAGTGTTATTGATATTATTTATTGAATAACGCAAAGCATAGAACAATACAGTTAATAATACAACATGAATATTACAACAGTCGTGGTGCCTCACGTTTCGGCAAGTTTCGCCATCTTCAGAGCTTGGGAAGGTCAAATTGATTTGCAAATTAATAAACCAAAGGCCTTCGTAACCCTAGCAGAAAACGCAAGAGATAATTTTGTGGGTCGCATGGGAAAAACCTCATTTTAAAAAACACTCATCGTTTAGGTGTTTTGCGCCTCTCAATCAATCATTGAAGATCTGCCACTTCGAGTCTGTGCTTAAGTGTAACCCTGCCTGGCTCAGGCCGGGAATCTTAGCCTGAGGTATGGTGCGAGGTCACGCGATATTACGAGGCCTCCTCTTTGCGGTTCATTTTTGAGCCTTTGCTATGGATCCAAAAAGTTTCAAAGTTTTATGCTTAGATATTTCTGATTCCTGTGCGAGGAGCGTAAATTTAACGTCAAAATTTGCTTCTTTATGCTTTTGTTCCTTATGCGTGCCTAGTGGGGCTTTTGGATCGGAGTTACGTTCTCCAGCTAGGTGCTCATTTACGCGGATGCAGAGTGGTTTACCCGTTTCGCCAATATACTTATCCCCGCATATCTCGTAAGAGATTAGGTAAATTGCACCCAATCTCATGCAGTCGCCGTCTCTGCCGTTTGGGAAAACTTTGCAGTCATTGGTTTCGCATAGGCGATCATATAGTCGGTTGCGGACTAATTGTCGTTCTAGTGTTTTTAGTGGTATCTTGACTACTGCTACCGAATTATCTAAACTGCTTCTTAAGCAGCGTTTAATGGCTGCACTTACTCAGTTAGAAATAAAAGGCAGGATGAATGGAACTTTATCCTTGCCAGACCTTCCGTATAGGGCCTCCGAATTTTCTCTAATTCTAGCTTGAGAAGCTCCTATCGTGTTGTAGCCATTAGAGATGGCTAGTTTTCGCGCTGAGCTCAGCGATTCTACCTTATGTTCTTTTCTTGTGCACACATTAGCAGCTGTTCGAAATACGTTTTTTACAAGTGCTCACTTTGTGCGCAAGGTATGAGCAGATAGGTAATGAACCAGGATGTTTTTGTAGTTCGGTTTGTGATACCATTTTGTATTGTAGCAGTTTCTGGGGAGAGGTTAACTTGAACGTTTAAAATTGGAAGCCAATTTGCCTTAGGTTTCTCACGGGTGAACTTGATGTAATCTGACTGACTGTTTAACAACTCAAAACATTTGCTCATCTCTTCTTGTGTTGGACAGGCGACAAAGCAATCATCTGTGAACCTGCAATAGAGTAACGACCGGAGATCAATTATTGGGGCCTCTACTTCAGACATAAAAGCGATGACAAGGGTCGGAGCTAGTCGTTGTCCCATTGCCAGCCCTCTGATCTGCGCAAAATACTTCCCAGACTATCTAAAGAATGAGCAGCTTAGCCACTTTTTTCAGAGAGCCATGCCCTGCCGAATGGAGAAGCCATACATGTTCGTAGTTCTTTCGTGCTCCGTTAGAAGCTGGCATATGGCTTGCATTGCAAACTCATTCAACACGTTTGTATGAGGAGCGATCACGTCGAAAGATTCCATTACGTACGCGTTGCTGGGAGACGCGTTACGTAGACGATCCAAGAACATTTGGGTATTGGTAAGATGGGCTGGAATGTGTTTTAGTAGTTGGACTAGTAATAAGTTTAAAAACCACGTTATTCTATCCGTTGGCCCCTCTATACAGCTGATGATGGGTCTAACTTTGAGGTTTGATGGATCAGTAGACACAAGATCATCAGTGCATGTCAACTTGTGATTCTTAATGAGTAAGTACAAGACGGGGCATGATCATGGATCGAGTTTAAGCTGAGAAATACGGAAGTTCTTAACCAGCCGATCTTGCTATTTTTATCCATTCACTATTCGACTTCCGATATTGTTTTTGAAGTTCCTTATCAAATGATGGACGATAAAGTGTAGCGTCCTTTAGGTGTTTTTTTCGTTATCTCAACCCAACCGATGGGGAATTACAACGAACTCTCCTCGCTTATCACTAACTGATGGTTAAATGGTTTTGGACTTCATTGGCTTCCGTATCTATCGTATACCGTTCTTCTGCGTTGATGTCAGGTTAGAGCTAAATTTTTTCGAGGATAGTGATTAAGAATTCTAAGAGTCTCGTCCGAAAATATGCGAAAATTGACATCTACTTTGTTATTAGGGCCTTGCTGTCCAAAGAGCGTGTTGGTAAGGAGGTGTTGGTAATGCACCCAAATTTTGCTGTTCATGCCTGTTAGATGTTTCTATTCTGACTTTATAGTGGAGGCGATCTTGAAGCTCTTGTAAATTGCGTGTGATACTGCACAGGGTTTCCTTGCATGGTTGCGCTGGTAAGAAATCGGGCCCATTTCCAGGAGCGATCGCGCATTTTCGGGGAGAGTCATGCCTCTTAACACGGTGATCCTTGATTTTTTCGGCATTATTGATGTTAGCTTGACTCTTAGGGCTTTCGTTGTCGGTGCGAAAGTGTTTTGTCGAAGTATGTCTATGCAGTTTATTCAAAAGATTTTCAAATTTTTTGTGTGAGGTTACTTTAGCACTTGACCTAATAGATTCGTAAATCAAAATTGATCCACCCTTGATTTTCCTCCAAAGGCGATCCTTTAAACACTGAACACAATAATATTCTTTCGACTCACACTTTTTAAATTGAGAATACATTAAATATTGTTTAAATCGAAGTGATTTTTGTAGGAGTCTTATTTCGATGCGCAATATTCGTTGGTCGTCCTCTGGTCGTCCGCATACTTCGTGTAATCCTTTTCGTTTGATGAAATTTAGGATGACTCAATGTTTCAAGCAGCGACGGAGAAATGAAATCGTTTGTCCAGCTAAGACAATCTTTTGCCTCAGTCACAGGGTCTCTTTCACTAGTCGGAAATAT
Source organism: Parelaphostrongylus tenuis (assembly GCA_019055375.1). Taxonomy (NCBI): domain Eukaryota; kingdom Metazoa; phylum Nematoda; class Chromadorea; order Rhabditida; family Metastrongylidae; genus Parelaphostrongylus; species Parelaphostrongylus tenuis. The sequence goes on from JAHQIW010007161.1 coordinate 26,428, forward strand.
TTGGCTGGAACAGTTTGTAATAGATCCCAGGACCGACTATCTAGTAATCTCGGCATGGTTTGAATAAATAGGCAGAGGGAGACGGCGTAAGTTTAGGTCCAATATACCTCATCTCTTGTTGGGCATGTGGCGACGCCGTAAAAGATAGAATTATTTATGTACCCACAAAAGAGCACCTGAAGGGAAAGTCGAAATCGCAGAAGAACTTCCTTTGGCGCACATAAGATAGAAGGGCATGAGAGTAACGTCTCCGAGGTGGTAGCTAAAATTTTGGACAAGGAGACAAAAACACAACGCGAAGGATTCTTAAGATTTTTTGGGAAAGCTTAAAAAGCCCAGAAATGAACAGAAAGAGAGAAAGCGTCTGAATATAGAAGATGATATAATGTCATTTTACACCAATTTTTTATTTTTTAGTTCCATCAAAGGTAATTTTTCATAGTGTGCGACAATACAGTGATAAACTGATATACAGATGATTGAGCGGTGGGTTCGGTGCAATAGCAGAACATTAATTTTTGAATCATACCTCTTCTGTCGACGGCTTTTCATAGACCCCTTCAAAATGATATAATTTGTAAAGGTATAACAGGTCTGAACTGTTAAGTCTAGTGCTATACAGGTACCTGTTTCGACCTCTTGGGACTCATCAGTATCACTCTTCTTTGGTTCAACCGATTCTCAAGGTTAAGTAATCCTCTGTGAATGAATCGACACCGAGTAATAAATCACCAAAAGTCAGATGACGGAGCTGCCTAAATCTTGATTTTTTCTGCTTACTGACTTTAAATAAAGAAAAGACTCCTCCTGTAGACAAGAACTTTTCATAGGACTGGAAGTAATCATTGGCTTGAATCTTTTGAAGTTGCTCTAAGCGACTAAAGCTCGAATCCTTGTCTATTTTCTACTTGCTCCTTTTTTGAAAAAAACCGTTTCATCACGCTGTCGCATCCAAAATAAAATTGTGTTTGCACCGGCCGTGCCATTTCACCGTAATATGTGTAAAGTAAAAGCAATTTCCATGGCATGTTGTTTGCGTGTTGAAAGATCCGGTTCTACTGGGGCCCTGCGTATTCCGTAATTTTCTGGCCTTGCACCGATCGTCTCACCACCTGACTCCATGGCCGGGAGAGCCCAGTGTGCGGGGTACTGATGCTGGCCTTGCTGGTTCTGCAGATTGATCTTTCTCAGATTTTCTTGATTGGAGTTTGCCTGAGCTATTTCAGGTCTTCAAGATGTCCATTCTAATAAATTTCCTTTCGGAGACGGATCCAATGCTTGGACTTCCTACCATTTGATTTGGAGATGGTGTCAAACTTGAAATCAAAAGGTAAAAGTAGGAATGAAAACTTTGACCGACCGATCACGGATAATGTAAACAAGCCTAACGCCACTGCATCCAGTCCACCGTGTGCTACACTACTTTTATATAAACTGCAATGCTATTATAATTCACTGGAAAAAATGTACTAGTCGTATCGAGCACAATTCTCTCTTTATAGGACACAGCAACATTCGTTCTAAAGTGTAGCTTTGAGCAGAGGGATATTCCATGTTTTGGGCTGATAGGTCTAGTGGTATACAGGCTCCTGTTTCGTCCTACTGGGACTAATCAGTACTGCCATACCTCGGTTCAGCCAATCCCCTGTAGTTAAATAATCCTCTAAAGGAATTGACGCGAGTAAAAAATCACCCCTAGTCAGGTGTTGTACATACCTGACATTGTGGTGACCGGCAGCCGAGTCCGTAGTTGTCAAAAAGCGGACAATAGAAGAGGGTTGTTTTGACAGCTACGTACTCGACTGGTGGTCACCACAATGTCAGGTAAGTGCATCATCTAACTTGGGGTGATTTACTAGTCGGCGTCGATTTCTTTATAAAGATTATTTAGCTTCGTCTGCTGAACGGAAGGGGTGGTACTGATGAGTCTCAATAGGACAAAACAGGCGCCCTCTATACCACTAAAACTATCAGCTCAAAACATGTAATGTCCTTATCAGATTATGTCATTTTGAGCGGGTCTGTGAAAGAGGTCGATAGAAGAGGTTTAAGCAGAAGTTTCTGATTATCTATTGACTTAGGGCACGATTGAGAGTCATTGATAGCCGAAAATTTGCGAAAATTGATATCTACTTTATTATTAGGGCCTTGTTGCTCAAAGAACGCTCAAGGAGAAGGCGGTGTTGGCAATGCCCCTACATTTTGTTGTTGTTCGTGCCTTGATTCTAGTCTAGCTTTATAGCGGAGCCGATCTTGAAGGTCTTGCAAATTGCATGCGATACTACACAGAGTTTCCTCAGAAATGGGTTATGCTGGTGAGAAACTTGGGCCCGTTTCCAAGAGCGGGCGCGCACTATCGGGGAGAATCATGCCTCCGAACACGGTGACCCTCGATTTTTCTGGCATAGTGTTGATGCTAGATAGACACTTAGATCTTTCATCAACGGTAATATAGTGTTTTGTTGAAATAGTTTGCTAATCAACTTGACCTTTCCAGGCTCTAAAGATGGCGAACCTTGGCAAAACGTAATCCACCAGACTGTTGTAATATTCGTGCTGCATTATTAACTGTATCTTTGTATGCCTCGCTGATATTCAATGAATAATATGAATAACACCTCGGAGCCGCTAAACAGAAGAAAATACTCATGAAAGTGATTACTGGGCTTCAATCGCTCGTAAATGATACATAACACGGCCTATGATTATACAGAGCTGACGGTGCTTTCATTTTGCCATTCGTCAAATAAACAAAAGAGGTGAGGGTTCTAGTCCCGCCTAAGCACTTCATTTACCGAAATCCAATCCAGCGTATGCTGCCCTGCTTCATAAAAGTGGAAGACGAGTGCCACTAACGAAAATGTCGGAGTCGCATTGAGCGCTTTTTCTCTTGCGTAAGACACAGCATTGTTTGTTTTAGAGTGTTGCTTCGGATAAAATTTTCGAATTGCTCTAAAAACCTAGAATATGATGGAGCTGTTGATTGCTATGGTAAGAGTATTAAGCCCTAGATTTTGAGATGCTCATTTAAACATATTTGAAGAAATGAAATAGATCATTGAAATATGATGAGGCTACATTATGAAAAGAACAACAAATTTGTTCTGCCTGCAAGACGTAGAGAATTCAAGAAATTGTATAGACGTTCACCTTGACGAGAAACGCGAAAAGTTTGAGAAGGTGAGCAAACTTTTCCCCAGTGTCAGAACACTTTCTTTCATAACAAGGTTCACTGTGCTTTTCATATCTATAGATACAGTGGCAATTTCGTTCTAGTAAAGACTCTTTTTTACCACGATAGGATTTGTTGTCCTGCTGTAATTCCTTTTCTCATTCTTACGCTGGTATGGTTCTGGAGATATGATATTACTCACCTGTTTGTGAGTTATTCAGCGAAGTGGTTTAGAAGTTTTCAGGAATTATTCGATTCACTCTCCGACAAATCGGTGTCACAGGTGATGTAGATATAAGACCCTAATGAGAGCATCAAAACTCAGCAAACCTCATTGTTTGGTAAAATCGCCGCCAAAAGCTTACGCGACGAATGTTGTGCTTCGTCTCTGTCAGCCGATATCTTATACAGATAACTCTAATAAATGCGATTATGATTTTGGCGTTTTGATGATTTTGAATGACCTATATCTGAAGATGTAAGAATTTTGCGTCACAGCATCAGAAATGAGTAAGCGAAGGCCAAATTCAAGCCACGCTACTTGTAGAATTGACGCATTCACCAAAAGTTTTGTTTGAGAGGTCTCTTCTCGCAGATTGGTGTTATTCACTATTTGACGTGCATTCACATCGCCAACCGATTTTTCCAAGCTTGACAGATTTTGTCAGAAAACGTGCATCGAAATATTTTGCTTTGCATGGAGTGAACTGGAAAATCCTGCAGTTGCCAAAAAACGCAACTTTTCCCTATGCGCACCCATTTTCAAAGCCTTGAGAAAACGCGTTCTTTGCCTTTTCTGGAGGCTCAATAGTCATTCAATAGCCTTAATCTCGAGAATTTCAATGATACACTTGATTTTTGAAAACATATCTTATAAATATATGCTACATACTCGCGTATTCTCCTCGGATTACAATTATTATTCTAAACTTCCAACGAACACTCGATATCACAGATCTAGAAGATTTCAATGGCATACTTTCTGATCTTACATTAATCTTTATTTGTCGACTTTCTTTTTAGGCAGTTCGCCCTCTTCAGAGCCTGGGAAGATCAAGTTGTTCGCAATCCAATCAAACCTTAAGATAGAGATAACCGCTGAGTCGAAAAAGTAGACACAATGTTAATGTTTTTCATTCTCCTCACGCGTCTTCGATGCTTCTGTACACATCTACGCTCACCGAGCCGCTGGTTTCGTTTTGCTGGGCTCTGTAAGTAATCCGTTTATCATATTGAATTCCTATTTTAGATAGGCCTAATTTTATCATCCAGAGATATCGATTTCGTCAGGTGTAAATAGATATTCAGAATCAATTTCCTAATCATGTCGTTTTGGTGATACACCACTCTTTCCACGAGCGTTTTTGGAATCTCAACATCCGCTACGCCTGGCTTCTATTTAAGGTTATAAGAACAATGTTATGAGCAAGGAGATGTTCCAATTTTTTACTATCGAATTTTACTCGCATGTCATCCTATATTCAATCTTCAAAACACGAAATGGAAGGTGGCTGTGAATGCTTTAGACATCATTGAACCGCCTTGTCGAACCACCACTCCCTTTTGGTCGATAATAGTACGGTTAAAGTGTGGTGATATTATAGTCAATAGCCATACAGATTGGTCAGCTTGATTAAATTTCTGTAGTGAAATGGCTGGAAACTACATCCTGGAGCTGATTGAGAACCGTGCAATAAATAACCCCTCCTTTTCTTCTGGAAGACACTGGCAAGTTCCCCAGTAGCATGCACCATGTTCAGAACCTTGAAAGCTGTACGCTGGATATTAGCAGCACAATAGAGCGAAAAAATTGGTCTTCATTCTCTTAACCTCAGAAGGATCTTGGATGTAGCAGCTGAGAAGGACGAGTATGGAGAGGCTACAAAGTTTTTAAAATTATTCCAGGCCTTTTGACTTTCGATTCTCTAAGGTGACTATCTCTACCCATAATATACCCATTAATGCTGAGTCATATACAAAATTTTGAAGGTCGAGAGGGATTTAAACACGCATTTCATCCTTTCTGACGTGCACACTAACCATTGTGTCACCGACAGTCATTCTGCATTCACCCGTTCTATAATACATGCACACTTATAATATATGTATACTTGCATACAAAAGTCATATAGAAAATTTGATATTGCCACTGGCAGTTTCACTGAAACTATGGGCTTTGAATATCTTTCCTGGTTAGTTCTACATGAATTACATTGACTTTATAACAAAAGACCAGGCTTTTTCAAAATTATTGTTGCAGATTTCAACGCAATTGTCGGGCTTAGAAAAACGGCTGAAGAGCATCACTTGGGACGCACAAGCATGATTAGAACGAAGGGCATTTTTGATAATGATTTTTTGAGCCACGCATGTGGTCTGTTATAGGGCAACATAGAGCCCGGTACACGTGATTCGATTTGTAGGCATATTGAAATTTGAGCGTGGTCTTGAAAAAAACGAGACAAAAGGCTTGACATGCCAAACAATATCAGCTAAGAGCAATCGAGTGGACAACACCTTTTAAATCATTCAAACTTTCATTCAGTGATAATTTCACTAGATAGATCGTGTGAAATATTCTTCGTCGTCTACTCATAGTATGGGGTTGGGTCTCCCAGAGAGGATTGGCTAGAGACGAGGGGCACCGTCCGACTGACAAGAGTGTCAAGGTCGAAACATGTGTATGAGCTGTATAAGCTGCCCTATAACAGACCACATGCGTGGAGCACTCCAGAGAGCACTCAAATTGAAAGGTAGAGCGAACAATATGAGAACCTCGTAGAGTCTATCATTACACCTAGAACGTCTATGGTAATTCACAATTCTAAAGTCCCACACTCAAAAGTGGACGTCGTAGTCAATCAGCGGAAGTGCCACGTAAAAATGCCGAATCTTGGTGAATAGAATGTTCTACGTAACTTAAGCTTCTGTTGCTGTGCGATTTTAAACGAATCAGACTAATATCTAAGTCATCTGGACTGCTTCTTCTCATCACCATGAATAGTCTGACTCAAAACCATGATTTACAAGTAAAAAGAGATAAGCACTATAGACTGCAGAATTCCCATTGGCGCCTTGTAGAATGCCGCCCAGTATGTCAAGAAAAAGGTAACGAGAAATACTGTGAAACACAAAAAACGAGATGACGTGACTACAAAAGAGGAAGAGGGATTGACACTTGTTCGGAAATTGGGCGCAAACTTGCAGATGTCGTCGAATTCTCAGCAGCGACGCTGTGTTGATCATCCAATCAATTCCACACCAGCTGCAGTTGTCTTTTCACTTACAATAGCAGGCTATTTCTCTTAGCTGTGATGAACAAGGTATCTGAAGCGACATTAATACTTTGCGCTATTAGTGAAAGGATACATCACAAGCGGTGTGTTCGATACCCGCTGTTTTTTTCATCTTGCCTAACCCACTAGCACACCTACTACTATGAGGATTCCGACACTCCCTGCTTTTGAAATCACCTAGTCATATCCACCTTTCTGAGTGGGTCTACCAACATCTCGTGTGTTGTTTCAACTGCAGTTTAAAAATCTTGTTTTCATCATTAACGTTGCGATATGCTGCTCAAAGTGATTATCTCAGCATTCTTAGGGAAAAAAGAGTTGAGGTGTTCTTACTCTGACTGAAGGGGCATTTGAGAAACGGGATCAAACCAACGCTTTTTTTTTCCTGATGAACTGTATCACTGATCGTTTCTTTAGCCCAGTATTATTTTAGTTATTTTATACACGTGGTCCATCGGTAGTTAAATTGCCTGATTTGTTCGCTGTAACAGAAAAAAATATTTGTTTCACATTTAAGCATTTTTGTCAGATAAATTTTTTCATGAGTAATTAATAATCATTAGGTAGGACAAATCTTAACAATTTCAAAGGTGTCCTTCGTTTTTGAAAACGACGTCTCGGAGTAGTGCAGGAGTCAAAAGAAGATTGGTCATGGAAATTTAGGTTATTTTCCATGATCCGCATCCTGTTATGTTTAGTCGGTACACTTCAATTTTCAAAATGGCTTCCCTAACGCATTCTAATAGTGAAAATCAAAATATCTCTCACGCGCGAGCATTTTTCACTGCAGAAGCTTTTTCGCCAGAATTCTAATATTTCTTCTCAAGCTTAAATCTCGACAATGTCTATAATGACTTTGTTTTGAAAAGAATTCCTTATTGTACTGCAGCAGTCAAAAGAAGATTATGTTTCGCATTTGGTTGATATGTTGCTAAATGCCTAAATGCACGGTGACTTGAGGCCAATGTCACACCACCCCTCCCCACCCCTCCCACTCCTATAGGAGTGCGAAAATCAATCTGCTTTTGACTGTTACAGTTCTCTAAGGATTCCTCTAAGAATAAAACTTGGCTTTTGAAATTACTGAGATTTGCACTATATAGATATTGATTTTTTACAGAAAAACTTTATGCCTGATAATCATTATTTGAGCCACGCATGTCAGTGGTTTGTCAATGAGGGCTGACTTATAGAGCCCGATACACGTGTTTCGATCTTGCGATCTCGTCAGTCGGGCAGTTGCCCTTTCTCGTCTTTTGCTAATCTCTGTGGGTGCTCCAGTCCTCACAATAAGAGTTAGCGACGACGTACGTTTTACACTCTCTGTCCAGTGAAGAACTCACCAAACACAGAGTGTTGTACACTCGAATGCTCGTGGCTGGTATATTTAATATAACATATCTTTCATTTCGAGTGTTTTCTTAAGACCACAGCTCAAATTTCAATATGCCTGATAATCATTATTTGAGAACTTGAGAAAACTTGAGAACTGAGAAAAACTTTATTCGGCGAGCACATCTTGATAGGTAAATTAACACGTTTGCAGTCGTCTTGAAATGGCCTTGCAAACATTCTCCAACTAGTATCTCTATATTCAGTAATAAGGCAACGACCGCAGCATTTTCTCTGATTCATGAACGGAGAGAATTTTCTATATAAATTGTCTATTTACAAATTTCTCATGTGTTCTGAAAGAAAGCGCTAAATAAAACTTCATCACATTGTACGCTTTGAATTGATTGCTGCTGTAATGCCAGGCAAATAACGACAAATAAAAATGTTTGCTTCAGAGAAATCCCGGTTGAAATTCAGTTTTCCTCCGACAGTGGCAACTGCCGAGAAGAAGTGCTATCCGATGGACCAGATGGCAACAATCGAATTGCTCTGTACACAACACTTCGCCACATTGCATTTGACCATTTCGCCAAGACAATGTTTGTGGTTTGCAGAGATCTTTTTTTCACAAAGCAATGTTGTATAACATGAAAAATAAAAGCCATACAGAGAGAGAGACCCCGAAATTGTCAGGTGTGGGCTAAGCATAGGCGTTATCATCACTTTCGCATTCTTAAGTGGTACGGTTCATGCCTGGTTGCCTGCATTCAAGCGAATTGCCGTCACCGTGCTGTCGACAGCAAAGCAACTCATTTACATAGTTTTTCCTTCAACTCGAAAGACCGACTTTCTTGAAACCTCGGCATGTTAATAATATAAAACTTTGAAAATGAGAAGAAAAGCTTAGAAAACTAATCTTTATTTAAAGCTTCACGAGGTTGGTATCTTTTCCCAATCGATTGCTCTTCTTTCCGGTCGATGGGTTTTCTCGATTGCTTGTGGCTGACGTTTCGGCAAATATGCCTTCTTCAGAGCCTGAACGTATTATTCGTTGCAGCTTTACTTATATGACTATACAATAAGGAAAGAGAAAAAAAAATAAAATTATTTGAAAATCTAAGGTATTGTAAGCGAAAATCGATTCAGGGAAAACCACTCACCTAACCATCTAATCCAGGGACTACCTATGTTGTTAGCGCCAGGGTGACGTATGAACCCGCCCCCATGTCAATAGATCAAACTATGCATAGGTGTCAGCTGGGACCCATGCTAGAAAATTAATCTGAGATAAGGTGCCATATGGTTGGTTATGTTAAGGCACTCTCCCTTTTTGTTCATTTGCGGGTGAAGCTCGTGAAGCTTTAAAATAAAGACCTCGTGAAGCTTTAAATAAAGATTAGTTTTCTAAGCTTTTCTTCTCTTTTTCCTTCAAGTTGATGTTTCCGGTACCAAACTCAGTAAAGAATCGAAACGCTCCTCGCCTGGACACAAATCCTTGGGCCTTTGCACAGTTGTTGTTCTCGAAGGTGGTCTGTGCATCACGTCCCAGTTCGTGCTCGTAAGGCAGCAAATTGCAATAAAGTCTTCGTTGGACGGCCATAATGCAACAAGTATAAATAAATTTGCTGCCAAAAGATTATTTAGGAAATTCTGCACCAAGAGGTGTTGATTTGTTGCCTGGGAGATGGCACAAAGTGTTCAGGCTATTATACATAATACTAGGCCTCCAACTAAGTTCGCGAACTTGCTTCAAAAAAATTCAAAATTTATTTTTCCAAGTAGTCGAAAGCTTCAAAAAACATTAATTAAAACGTTTTTTGTTTTTCTATTTGCAACTTTATGCTAACGCACCAACATCAACTCAATTCCACGCTCTTGATATTCATTATTCTTTGATGCAAACCAACTAGCAAATTTTCGACTTAAATGATTGATGTATGAAAGCTTCTTCTTGTCCAACAAGTGCTCCAATGACCTAAAGGGATGGAAATGGGACGGAGACAGAATTGGCAAATACGGAGGATGATCTAAGTGCTCCCAGCCCAAATCCGTCAACTTCTTCCTCGTCTCCTTGGCAACGTGTGACATTGCATTGTCTTGTAGCAAAATGACTTGGCGGCTACGGTGACGTGGAACTGATTGCTTGTGACGGTCGAGTTGCTGACAGTATCGCTCAGGGTTGATGGTCTGCCCGGCATGCAGCAAGTCCCAATCAACTGTCACACTGCGGTCCCAGAAAATGATCAACATTGCTTTTGGCCCAAATCGATCTGATCTCGATGCTGGTGTTCCTTGCCGATATGGTCCCAAAAAATTCTGCACAAAACAGGTAAAGCCAAATCTGTTTCTGCGGAAAATTTTTATTTTCTGAACCAAGTTCGGAAACCTAGTTGGAAACGTAATCATAAATCACGCTTTACACTCTATGTTCAGTGAAAAACTCACCAAACACAATGTTGTACACTCTGTTGCTCGTGGCTAGTATATTCAATATATCATAACTTTCGTTTCGAGGCGTTTGTCGTCGCTAACTCTTAGTGTGGGGACTGGAGCACCCAGAGAGATTAGCAAAAGACGAGAAAGGGTTGTTGCCCGACTGACGAGATTGCAAGATCGAAACACGTGTGTCGGGCTCTATAAGTCAGCCCTGTTTGACAGACCACAGACGTGCGTGGCTCAAAAATGGTTGCAAGGCATAATGAAATTTGAGCTGTGGTCTTAAGAAAACACTCGAATCGAAAGTTGTTCCAAGAAAATTGTTTGGGTTATGTACGTAATTTAAAGCATTTCGTTTTCTTTGAAAGGCGCTACCACAACTCTTGCAAATGTAAGCATAGGGACCAGAATTTTCAAAATGCTTTGAACAACTGCGGTTTTCTTGTTTATCATTTTGAAGGTCTTTCATGAGATATAGGGTAAGTTCCACAGTACGACAGAAAATTTCCAGTTTTTTAAAATGCAAGCGTTTCATTCCCATTTTCACTAATCAACTTTCATGTGGACCTCTACTTCTACTTACCAGTAAGGAACAGAATCAACCTCCACATTCGCCTATCTTAATATACCTCGCTCAGACAATGTATAGTCTGATAACATATCTTGAGCCTTTTATGAGGTCTGTTCTGGCACTTATACACCGTTTCGACACGTATTTCGGCATAGAGCCTCATGCGATGATTTTGTAAATGATAACAAACTTGCAATCTCTGATGGTCGATCAATGCACAAGATGTACTTCGAAAAATATTTCACAGCCCGTTTTTTTTAGATGGCGAGCAAGCCGTTATGGTCGTGCTCATGTGTATGCCCAAGCTACTGGAACATTCGCCAACATACCATAGCTTTTGAGCATAAATCCCATTTGGTATATTTAAAAAAATTGATTAAAACAGCAGTATAATGATATTATGTATAATGATATGAATATAATGAGTATAATGATATGAATGAATGATTCTTCTCAATTGCTTCTTAACAAGGCACTATTTTGAATCGTCATGTTATCCACTACTATATATATGTATATATATATATGAGCGCACGTGGCGCAGTGGTTAGAGGTGCTCTGCGTCGCACACGAGGTCAATGGTTCGATCTCGTGCTCATGGCCCACCAAGCCATCCATCCCTCCGGGGTCGGTAAATTTATACCAGACAAGTCTCAGACTAAGGGATAAGCAGCACTGATTCGGTTCAGCGGGAGGCCACCGCGAGTCATTGTAAAGGCCAGATATGCATTCAGTCACCTCAAACGAAGTTAAAAATTGAAGTCAAATGCATGGCGCATCCCTCAGGGATTGATCAACGCCGAGAGCTTTATCCTTTTTTATCCTTTATATATATTATATATATATATAATGCATTACTCTGATTTACCAGCGTCCACATGACTTTTCAGCTTATTGTTGCTGCAAGGTCACAATAAAATTGGCCACATGAAGATTTTTGTCTTAAGTCCATCAAAGGCTAGCTTCAGTTTCCGCCGACAGTGGCAGTTGCCGAGAAGAAATGCAATCCATATGCACCCTTTGCTAACAGTCGAACCGCGCGGTTCAATACACTTTGCCACATCGTCCTTGACCAAGTCGCCATGACGATGTTTGTGGTCTGAACACAATTCTTTACAAAGCGAAATGTTATCAGGGGAAGAATGCAATCAAGCCGAGAGAGATTCTGAAATTGTCAAGGAGTGGGCCTGATACAGGTGCTATTGTCACCTTAGGATCCTTTGGCAGCATACATCTTTGCGGGGCTGCGTCTTTATGACTGCAAATTCCCGTCACGGTGTTGCCAACAACAATGCAACCCCTCTCCATCATGGTGACTGAAAGGAGCTATGATTCTCAGAAAGGCTTGTTCTCCTCTCAGGATAAGAGAATGAACAAATAGCTGAAAGCAGGTTTGGGAGCTGATTTTTAAACTTCTCCAAAACTTTTTGACTTACAAAGTGGCATTTGAATACTACACTATGTTCAGAGGTACCTATGAAAAATTTCTTCAAAAATAACATCGCTTTCAAAATTTCAGTTTTCCTGCTTCCTAGTGGTTTTGCCCATAGCACGGAGCTCTTTCTACTATTTTTAAAAACCTTGTTGTTGTAAAGAATATCATTTATTTTTACAGTTATTTAATAAGTATTGCGATTCTGCTCCAAAATTCTTAATTAATTTAATATTCAACACCTACACATAGTTGTCATATCTGCTGGACCAACATGGACTTTCGAACACATCAATGGTGTGTAAGTGACTGTTACATTAAGTTGACTCAAAATGGACGAAATTACGGCATCAGGTAGGAGTGCACTACGACCTTGGTTTTGAAGAATGTCAAAGACCTAAAGAGCAATAATTTTTTACGGCTCAAAGACTTTGCGTGGAAGTGCTTTTACTCAATCAATGTGAGACGATGAGAGTTATATCAGCACTGAGAAGTATACCTCTCAAGAGAAAATTCGACCACCTTTCTACACACTTCTCAATCATCACGAAAAGATGATAACGCTCGAGTCTAAGTATTACAATTCACTGTTTGCATTACAAGACGTTCTACAAATCCTCTAGCTCCCGCCTCGCTAGTTTGTATACCAGGGACTCGGGCTGGAGCATCGGCTGCGGTGGAGTAAACCATGACAACAGGCAAAGTGAGGTCAGTGGCGATGAAACTTGCAGTTCTAGCTGCAATGGACTTTCGCGGCTTTTACGATGATTAGTGAAAAGTTAAAAGTCAAATCGATCAAATAATTGTATTATCAAGCGGGCTTTAACTTTTTTCTATTCAATTTAGATTTGTTATCAGAAAACCAGAAATATGAGCTTCACAGTGTTAATATAGCGTTAAATATATTCATTCTAACTAGAATTCATAAAGTACTACCTACTTCTGAAATATCATAGTACCATAGCAATCTTGTTATCCATTACCTTGACCTGCAGGCATCACTCCACATCCAAACACTGTGGAGAGAAAGACCAGCAGCAAAATCGTAAAGGGATTAGTTGGAAGTCTCGCCATGTTTGTAGGAACATTAATTTGTGGCTGCTAAAAAACGAAACAATTCTTGTGGATTTTGTTGCGGTCGAATTTATCAACTTCTGCATTAGGCCATTCACTGCGCTGCAGCGGATTGAGTACCTATCATGAGTTACGCTAACTTGAAGCTAACTCTTTGAACTTGAAACTTATAGTTGTTCTTGATTCGCTTGATTCAGGCCAAATCCTTTGAAGCACGCTTTGCGACAGATTTGTCAAAGCGTGAGGAAACTTGCAATTAAAATGAAATGCGTGCCAAATTCTAAGTAACATTGAGCTGCGAGGAAGAGAACACTCTAACAGGAATTTCTGAAAATGACACATTCTCTCATGTGTGGCGGCTTGTTCCCGCCTCCCACCCTCATATTTGATGTTGCGCAATAAAAACTTGACTTTCCTGAAATTAAAATAACGGCAGTCAATAACGTCGACTTTATAAGTGCATTTTTTTAGGGAAATGCTGCAAAAGTAAACTTTGGATAAGAACGAAACTCAGCTAATGCATCAAGAGGTTTTTGGCTACAAATTTTCGAGAAGCTGAGATTGCATTCGCTGAACTTTGATGTTCTCATTAGCCTCTCTTGAATGTAAACCAGCGAAATCGTTTTTTTCTCGATAGGAAAGCCGAGTTATACCTATTAAAGGAGATTTTACAGAATTTCGCCGAAGTATTCAGATACAGACGGGACACCGTGACGAAGTGATTGTGATGCTCGTCGCGGCGCGCGTTTAGCCGAACTCCATTTTCAACTCTCTTCGGCAGTCAGCAACAACGCCCTGTGGAAAAACACAGCAAGATTGCAAAGAGACTTGGTCAATCAATATTCTACGCCGTCCAAGAAGAAGACAAATAATGAAATGCGTGCTAGAAGTGCTGGAATCCGCACAGTGCAAAAAATGCTGTAATGACGGATCAAATAAAGTTCTAAGTTCAGATACAACCAGGCAATAACTTGTCATCTGCATCGATATGAAAGTGGGAGTTGGTTGCCAAAAAGATAAATTTATAAGGACCCAGATATTAATATGAGCTGAATATTGTCACAACTTGATGACTTACCATTGGTACACTGGGCGTTGTTAAGAACTGAAGTGAAGTTACGCTAAGGAAAAGCTTTCTTGCTCAGCTTCTAGAGTGTTCCAGCTTTTTCATCAAAGTAGATGCTAATGGAACGAACTTAATTTCTGCGGTTTTCTCTCTAAGTGCAGACAAAAAAAATCTTTCTTTATACATTTCGTATAGCGGAGTCTTACTTAATTTGCACAACGTCTACAAATTTTTTTACTAGTGGCTCACCACATTAACGTAAGTATTATGAAAGATCGTCTGTCAAATCCGATACGAAGTTTTCTCATGATAATTGCTTAATGTGGGGCGTGCACTAACGAGGAACGCGAGACCTCCGAAACACCGGTGGATGGCCCTGGCGCACCAACCTCGCTTAGGCTTTATTCTTCTTTTTAAAATTATTCTGAATGTATATTGCTTAGTTTTTAGAGACAGTCGATGCCATAGATCGGTTTTCATCCTGTCAAGAATCATACATTTTCAAGACTGAAAATATCTGAAGTACTATGTGAATATTCCTCTTAATACCTTAACCGGCCGGCACCACTGCACGTTCTAACACCGCCGCGATTGTGGCCAACAACAAAACCATGATGTAGTCGGCAGGAACTCCCGCTTTGTTCACAAGAAAAACCATTTTGAGGCCCTAAATAGCTGACCAATCATGAACTCAACTCAAGCAAATTCATAATTTTCGTACCAGATAATTCACAGGGCAACAACGAATTTGGTGCTCAGCACTTGAACGTGAGTGGTGTCGCTTTGGCTCCTTTTCGAAATTTTCAAGAGTATCAAAGGTTTAATTCGCTTAAAGCAAGATATTTTATAAGGCTTGTGACAGAATGTGTCAGAGCACGGAGTTCATCGAATAACAAAATGAAGTACATGTCAGAATTCCAATGACAATAAGCTGCATAATAGACCACTAAATAAAAACTCTAAAAAGCACCATTTCTTCAAGTGGTGCAGCTTAAGGTTCTCGCCTTCTCATTTCAGATGATGCGATATAAAATCCCCACTTTCTCGGAAATAAATATTAACAATCGACAGAACATCAAACTTATATAAGCACTTTTGAGAAAATTTTGCAAAAGAAGATATTGATTAACAGATACGAAACATAACTTCGCTGCGAAACATGGCCACAATTTTCTGTAAAGCAAAGTTCGCTTCTATCTAATTGAGGTGCTCTATCCTCCTACATTTAGTATACCACTAATGGAGAGGTCGAGTGATACCCAAAATAAAAACTTCCACGGAGTTTTGCTGAAGGGTTCACAATCAGGTAGGTGATTACATGTCTCCAAGGAAGAAAAATCGTTGCCGTGTCAAATTGCCGTAAGGGGAAAATTTCATGAAGGGATCAAATCTTGTCATGAAAAAAGCAAGTCTTAGTTTCAATGAAAATGTCAATTGCACAATATATGTGCACACCAGACGCTTAATCAACCCAGTGTGATGACGCTAAGCAAAGGTTTCATTGCTTATCTTCTTAAACGCTTCAAGTTTTTCTCAAGGTGGATGCTTATGAAACGCCCTCAAGTTTTCCACAATCTACACAAAAAAAGAAGCTTTTATGCAATTTGCATGAAGTTTTCTTTCGTTTATGCAATAACTCAATAATCTATTCCCTCTTTTTCATAGCGCTTTGAAAAAATCATCCCGAAAGCACGAAGCATAGTTTTCTCATGATAAACAATCTTTGCGATTGAAGAGGAAATAGCTCCGTTCTACAGCATTTCCCTGTTGTTGCAATTTCGTGTTGTTGTAATTTCCTGTTGGAGCAATTCCCTGTTAGAGCAGATCCGTATTGTGACAGTTTCGTGTAGAATCAGTTCTAGATTTTGACACTTCCGTATCGATTTACTTTAATTGCAAATTGACGTGCAATATCGCTATAACAATCCCCCACAACTTCAGTACTACGTAATAAGATGGTGCACTAATATAACGATTCTGAACACTGCCGTCCCTAAGTCTTCTTATCGAAGATCATATGGCCACATTTATTCCACAACACTATTTTGTATAGCTTGCCATCGTCAGGTGACTTGAGCGCGCTTCAGTAGACCACCCACTTTCCCGCTTTGCGTGTAAGAGATCCACAATATATTCTTCGGATTGCGAGCATTCGTTGGGCGTCAACTTTTTCGTTTAGGCATTTCGGAAAAAATCGGTCGTCGTTGAGACGTATTATAGGTCCTTCTCGCTCGATCATCGACAGACTGGCGTATAGAACAGCGTCTTTCATTTCAAATCGTTGACGTAGTTTAGAACTTAAATTTTCTTTTACCATTTGAAAAATATGGGATACTCCTGAGGCGACTTTTTGACTGCGCGTTCAAAATGCGAAGTGATTTTCATCCTGATCAACTGCGAGCTGATCCCGAAGCATACTGTAAGATAAATATAATGGCTAAAACGAAAAGGTGGGGACAAAGTTAGATGTTCGTCATTCCCTTCATTGCATCCTTGATACTATTGACCGGCAGGCCACTAGATTCATACTGGTCAGCTCTGAGTTAGGTAGTTCATCACATTAACTTACTATCTCCTAAAAGTGAAAATCATGCACTTAGAGATAGTCACTTCATACAGAATGAACAGAAATTCAAAACCAATCCTTTCATTTTCCACATCGTTCTCGTGTTATTAAGACAAAGACGCACCGTTTCCATAAGCGTTGACAAAATTGATACATTCTCTTACCTGACTGATACTTGACGTTATCAAGGCGGTGCCATTGGCAAACCGAGGATGAAGTGATTCGCGAAAATCAAGTTTCTCTTAATTTTCTCTCATTCCGTTGATTACAAAACGATCTGGAATGTGGCTGTGATCGATTTTTCCATACTCAATCTCCTTGTTGAGCCTCTCCTTCTTTAGGTCGATGGAATTATCGTTGCAGTATGATGACACTTCAGATAGTAGCTCTTAAGTAATAGTAAAATTGGCCAATTTCTGCACTCAAATGGCTGGAAACTGTACTCGAAGATGGTTCAAAGAAACCTTCAATAAACAGGTTCCTCTCTTCACCTATAGTAGAGATTGATAAACTGCCCACTAAACAGCACCACGTCCAGTTCTGAGCAAGCTCTACGTTGAATATCAAAAATAAAAACACGAAAATATGGCACTTTTCCATCAACTGCACCCTGTTCTAACCCCTTGAAAGAACGTGTTCTTGGCTGTTTTTGAAGGTTATTTAATCGATCGATAACTTAAATCAAAGGACTTTGAATGAAGTAGTTAATTTTCGAAACCGCTCTATTATTCATGTGAAACAGGAAAAATTTTGTTTCTTACTCGAACATATCTCGCTTAATAAAGCAGTTACTTCGAACTTTCCTTGAGTAATCGATATAAGAAATCTCAAGGGTGATGCATTTGATTTTGAGAAGGACTTCTTGATGCGCTGTAACAATGAAGATTTCGGAAGAAGAAGAGCAAGACGAATCGAACATTCGCAAATGTTGCATCGAAAAGGCAGGGTGGCGTAGCTGCCATATTGCGAAAGACCTTTTCACATACCGGCAGAGCATGGCGACTTGGTGTTAATGTTGCACTGCGTAAAACTTAACATTCTTTTGACCTACAGCGCAATAAAAGTTCCATTCAAAATCAAACACAGTTGGAATCGACGAGATTTGAGCTGTCGATGATTGCTAAAAGTCTAAAAGAAAAGCTTTGTTCAGCGAGAAGTATTCTAATGAAAAGCCTAATTTTAGTCCTTCTCTTACAGCTCAATAATATAGCCATATTGAAAACGAAGTACACCTCGCAGAAACACGTATCTCTCATCAAAGGATCAAATAGAGGTGCAGGTGACGAAAATCGTTTAGATTTGTAGTAATTCCCAAGACCAACTATCGTTTAACCTCGGCGTAGTAGATATAGATCAGAATTTTTTCTGTTGAGCAGTTTCGAAGTGTTAAATATTCTTATTGAAAGAGTGCAGCAATACACCAATTCAGTGAGTAATGCAGCATAATGAGTACGATAATTGTGGTGGTTTGCATTTCGGCTAGATTGGCCATCTTCGGAGCCTGGCAAGGTCATATTGATTCGCAATCATTGATTTGAAATGGTATTTCAAATGATATTTCAAAGTCAATTATGGAACAACTACAGCAACAGAGTAGCAATAGATAAGGGAACAAGGAAATTCTATGAATAAGCAAGCGTCGGCAATGTGAGAAATGTCGGTTGCTGCTTCGAATGGAAAAAAGAAAGAATGGCTACAATACACGTGTTTCCTCTTTCTAGCCTCGTCAGTTGCACGGTGCCTTACGGTTCAGTCAGTTCCGCGGGGAGATTTTCCCTGCTAAGGGAAACCAACTCCGTATGATTTGAACGCGCGATCAAAAGAAAAGAAAACAATAAGTGGACAGAATAGTACACTCGATTGTTCTTGGCTAATAATCGTGAAATATCGTATGCATGGCTCAAAAATAAATATGAGGCAAACTAAAATTCGAGTGTGATCTCAAGAAACATTCGAAACGAATGGTATGATATTTCACGAGTACTAGTCAAGAGCAATCGAGTGTACATCACTGCCCATACGTGACTTTATTACTCAATGGCGCGTGTAAACCGTACAGTTCTCTTAGCAAAGTATATCTCCCCGCGTAACTGACTGAACCGTGAGGCAACGTGCAGTTGACTAGTCTGGAAGGCCAAACACGTATATTCCACTGTATACGCCCCATAACAAACCATATCTATGGCTCAAAAAATTAACAGGCTTACTGGATTTGACTGTAATCTCAAGAAACACTCGAAACGAATCGAATTTGAATTACTTAGTCAAATGGGCATTGTTGGAGTTCTGCGTTTCTGAGACTGCTGTAAATGAAGTGGAGTATGTGGGTAATCGTTCTGCTTCCAGTATAGTAAAATAGACAGATACAAATAGATGTTGCACTAATATAATTATGTATAGCAGTCAACACAGATGCAGTTGCAAACTCATCGGGTTTTCGGAGAATTTAACGAATCTTGCAGTTGACACGGTCTGGCATAAAGGACACAAGAGGCAGCGCGCAAGTGTGCAGAAACAATGCGTCTCAGTACGCAATCTTCTACAATTGAAGATGACGTTGGATCAAGGATGGTCAGGTTTGTAGTAAACAGCCTGTTCAACAAAAGAACACTTTTTATAGAGCGATAACTGTCCAAAAGTGTGCCTTTCTCTCTAGCTGAACGCAAGAGTCAGAAAAGAGTACACGCATTTTTTCTTTATTTCATGTCAGTAAAATGTTTCTTCACTTGGTTACATGGACACGCTTTGTGGATTCCTGAAAGGTTGCACGCAAGGAGATATTTGGATGTAAAAAGTGTGATCCAGGAGAATTATAAGTTCATAAGTTAATTTTTTTGAGCTTGTCATTTGAAGTATAGGTGAAGAGTTAGCTATAACGATCGAGGATTATTTTAATAGACTTATTATCTAGAAGCGCAGTGATGGTTCTTAACTCTCTCGAGGACAATCAGGATATTGTGGAATCCTCTCCCTCACCATCAACAATTTATCTGACAGAGTATACCTTGTTGCCATCTTCAGTAGCAACAGTCGCTATTCTGAACAAGAGGAAAAACACGAGTAAACAGCCATGCTACACACTTTGCACAGAATAGAGGTCAAAGAAATTCACACTGAGTTTAAAAACTGCGTTAGGTAAAATGCTGATTGACTGAAGGCTGTCAAGCATGAAAGAAAACTTTATCCATCAAAGAAAAGCTGCAAAAGGAGATTTTGAAAAATTCATACGTATTTACAATTTGCTTTATGATGGCATCACGCATACGCACTATATGTTGACAAGATGACTGTTTCAGAGTTCTGATAATTGGCCAACACTTGGTGACCTATTATTGGGTAATAAATCGGCTGAACTTTAGTTGAATCCATCGCTCAACGATAGGTTGCAGACGACAGAACTAGAAGAGAACTGTCAATTCATCACCCACATCAGTTTATAAATTTTAATGGTAAGGCGTACTGATATAAAGTAACAACGTAGACCTGTCGTTGGGAAGTTCTGAGTCAAAGGTATGTCGAACCTGGAGCAATAGTTTCCCAATAAAATGAGTGGTCATTCTGAGAACGTCAGCACGTTTTGGTCTGACACCATAAAGAATACATAGAGAGCTCTTTGTGAAAAATTTTAGTAAGGTCTGATAGGGTTCATTGACTCAGTTTTAGTCGCATGCGTCCATCTTAATGCACAAGTAAGAGCAAAGTTTGCCGTGAATGCTTCTTTCAGCACATTAAGCTTCCGATAGTTCCTATTTTTACAATGCTTTTCTTTGTCATGGATCTTTTACTCAGTTGATATCCTGAACATTGAAAATGTTATATCAAACGGATCGTGAACAGCTACACATAGCCCCTAATAATTTACAGATAGGAGATTTTTTTCTTCAAATCAATCGCTCAATTGAACCCTGGTTGCCCTAGTTCCGTGTTTGCATGTTGAATTTTTGAATTGAAGACACTTCAGTGGCACGAAAAGATGTTTAATCAGTATGGAAACTTGTATGAACTATGATTGGAGTATGTAAAAGAAGTTTGCGTGCAGAGTGCACATACATCAATGTGTTTGAGAGTATTGCACATTATCAGTTTCTATGCTCACAATCCTTCATGAAACGTTGGTCCTATATGATTTGCTTGTAAACACTTGCACTACACCCTGACTTCTTCCACACCCTTTTCACATACTCATTTGTAATTACCACAGTGCACAATCTTCATAATGCACATTTCCTACACACAATTACAACAGATCCGAAACTAAATAGTGGTGACAGAAGAGGAGCTCCAGTGTGTAGTAGTAGCAGGTGCCTTTGGTAGGGTATTCCTCCGAATATCGAACACACAAGGAACACCACGTGATACAAGTAGATTTTTTCACCAAACGACTTAAAGAGATATGATGCTTAACAAAACTCTGCACTAAGTTGACCTTCTGGGTCACACATTTACGCGATGTGGAAATTGGAACGCTTGCTGTTGCCCGCTCTAGTCACTCGGCAGTCAGTGGGACGTTAGACGAACGTCTGAATATTTGTACAAAATAATGTTGTATAAACATGGTCATGCTACCTTTGATAGAGTGCTCTTGCAGCGAAGTGGTGGAAATCTGTTGACTTAGCATAGTATATATTGAACGTGCAAAGAATATACTACAGTGAAGCTGTTCTTCGTTTAGCAATTCAACTAATACGACAAAGAATCGCTAGAACATGAAACTGCTTTAACACGGAAGTGTTAAGGCGCGAAACTGCTTACTCAGCACCAATCTTCGCTTGTAAAAAACTCATATCAAAGCCCATGATTATGCAGAGCTTAAGGTGTTCTCGATTCGTGATTAGCGAAATGGTCAAAACAAATCTCATTGCGTTTTGAGACAAAGAATTCTCGACAACATTCTGAAAATGAGTGAAATTTTCTGCTTCACACACCACGCCACTCTCCGTCACCCGTGTTACATTCTTAGCTTGTCCTCTATATGTTTCCATATCGGTGCACTCCAGTTTCATCAAAGTGTGTATTATTCTGCCTCATAATAGGATTTGCTGCCTTTATGAGTTCTTTCCTCCACGACCAACTCCGAAGTAGTGTCTTTATTCTTTGCTAATTTTGGTGGATTCTTGGTAAAAAGCTGTCACTTCTACTTCAAATAATTCAGTGAAATTTTCCATTTCGGTGTTGTTATCTTTTCAATGACCATGCAGATTTTTAGGGCTACTAAATCTGAAACGCTAATGAGAATATCACGACTTAACAAACGCGATTTCTACTTCCCAAAAGTCGTTTGCAGAAACTTTTCAAAGCGAACATTGTGCTTCGCTTTCACTGCAGTATATGTACTTTTGAAATTTGCTACTAAAAGAACAAAGTGCAATAAGCAGGATCTTATGTTGCACCATGAGAAATAAATAGACGGAAATTGTCACTTGAGGACTCAATACATTCACTGATTTTTCTCTTTTAATAGCCAGCAGCTTATTGCCACCAGTTGACGTGTATTTCACTTCATTGATCGATTCCCTCATGCTTCGGATAATCTGTCACAAAGAGAGCTTTGAAAGATTTTGTTTCGAAGCAAGTGAGTTCCGATGCTCTGAAGCTCTTGGAAAATATAAAGAGCTGCCAAGGAAACACCACCCACGTACGAGTGATGCATGCCATATCAGTTATTGCCTTAAAAAAGGATAAAAAGATAAAGCTCTCGGCGTTGATCAATCCCTGAGGGATGCGCCATGCATTCGACTTCAATTTTTAACTTCGTTTGAGGTGATTGAATGCATATCTGGCCATTACAATGACTCGCGGAGGCCTCCCGCTAAAATGAGTCAGTGCTGCTTATCCTCCCAGACAAGTCTGAGACCTGTCTGGTACCAATTTACCGACCCCGGAGGGATGGATGGCTTGGTGAGCCATGAGCGCGAGATCGAACCATTGACCTCGTGTGCGACGCAGGGCACCTCTAACCACTGCGCCACATGCGCTCATGTTATTGCCTTATTAGTGATATAATGTGAAAAATGGTAAATTTGTAAACAGTTGAGGTTGCTTCGCTTTCAGGAACGAAAAATGAATTTTCTTGTTAATTTGGCGAGAATTCCGAGCGATCCCTTCATGATTACACTGTTAGCCACAATCTCGGCAGTGTTTGGATGTGGAGTGATGCCTGCAGGTCGAAGTAATGATTAGAAGATGTTATGACACTGCAGATTTTCGCAATTCTAAAAAGAAGTTTATGAACCTAATCAAGATGAAATTGTTTAGGAATTCATCAATAGCCTAAAGCTAGAGATATTCGAATCGTCTGATATAAGAGTTTAAATTTTGTAAGAATAGGTAGTGAAAATTTTTTAACATGGTAATTTAGATTTGATTTATTCGCCACAAACACCACGAAATCTTTGTAGTGAGCACTAGAAACTTCACTGTCACTGGCTTTACTTTGCCTGTCGCCATGGTCTACTCTACTGCGCCCAGTGTGCCGACCCAGGTCCCTGGTATTGCAACTAGCGAGACAGGAGCTAAGGGATTTGTTCAGCGCCTTGTAATGCAAACAGTGAGCTACTTGATTTTGAAGGTTTTCTGTGAAATCTAATGAGACGTAAGGAATGAGCTAGACATTATGTCAGCCTCTCAGTGTTAACTGTTTTGCATAGCTGTGCATAAACTGAGTGGAGGTGCTTCCAAGTAAACTTTTTGAAATAATGAAGAGATTCGCTTTTCAGGTCTTTGACGTTCTAGAAATCCAAGCTCGTAGCGCACTCTTGCCTGATGCCATCATTTCGGCTATTTTGAATCAACTCCTTGTGACAGTCTCATACACACCCTTGATGTGTGCGAATGTGCGTTTCGGTTTGACGGACCAAAATGAGCGTGGGTATATTATCCGTGATTCTTAGAGATCTGAAGCTGAAATACAACAAGTATCAAAAAAAAGTTTGCCTATTTCTTTTATCCTCCGAATGTAAACAGCTGTCAGAGAATTATCAGAAATGTCCTCGAGATGGGGAAATGTTAATTCCTTCTTATTTAATCGCTTCTGGCTATCTTAAGATGTTTAAAGTATATCCGTTGATGTAGAGTGATGTGTAAAACCTTTGCATTAGTTGGGACTCAGACCCACATCGCACATATCCGGGAGCACGTGCACTAATCCGTTACCCCTTTAATACCCATTTGCTCGCCACTCTTCATACGCTACAACGCATTTATCTGTCAACGACCAGCCGTCATGGCCTGGCCCAGCTAGTCGCTTATCGACATTGAACCCAGTATACCTGAAACATCATACCACCGTTGAAAGCGAATAAATATAAAGGAATTTTATTTGATCATCTAATACCCAATATCTGTCAGCATGATCTGGTTTAGGCCGTTGGCGGCTGGTCGCTGGCAGATAGATGCGTTGTAGAGTAGAAAGAGTAGTGAGCACAACAGGCGTCAATAGTGCAACGAGTCAGAGCACGCGCTTGCGGATAAGTGAGGTGCGAATTCGAGTCTCAACTGACGCGAATGTTTGCAAGTTCTGCACATCACTCTACATCAGTGGGTATATGAGGAAAACTATTATCACATCAACAAGGTGTAAACATCGACTTTCATGCTGTTTAGATAAATTTTCTATGTCTTTTTTTTGGAGAATAGTACAACATTCAAGTTTCATATGATGTTCCAAAGTGTTTCGAATATAAAAGATAATTGGCGCTTAAAAGTCTTTTCAGTCTTCTGCTGTATTGAAAGAACATGCCTTTTGACGTTACTAGTTTATTGTAGTCAATTCGATGGAAATGAGTTGCATCATTGTCGACAACACGGTAGCAGCAATTTGCTCTAATATGAATGCTAGAATGCAGAGATGTATGCTGCCACCCCCGGCTCAGGATGTGATGATAACGCCTGTGCCTGACCCGCACTTGACAATTTCGGGCTCTCTCTCGGTATGAATCTCATTTTTTTCGCACAGCTTTGTTTCGTGATAAACGAATTCTTCGCAGACCACAAACATTATCATGGCGAACTGGTCTAAAACCATGTGGCAAAGTGCAGTGAATCGAGCGATTCGAATGTTGGCATCGGTTCCATTTAGATCGCACTTCTTCTCGGCATTTGCTACTGTCGACTGAAACTGAAATTGAACTGTATTTTATTCGAAGAAAATATTTTCATTGGGCCGTTATTCATTGTAACATAACATCAGCAATAAACGGAGACATCATCTCAAAGTTGATTAGTCATAATAATGCAATATTCAGCATCGAACTGTATAATGTGATGAACTCAGATTTAGCGCTTTTTTGAAGAAACTGATAAACTTGTGAATTAAAATTCATTAAGAAAATCCTACCGTTTGTAACTCGAAAGTCTAGTGTTCTTAAAAAACTAGCCGAAGAAGGATTACAAGGTTGAAAACATTAAAAGATTCGCAGTGAATGACTAGAATGGGATCTACTGCGACAGCACTTTGTCTTATTAGAAATATACTCGTGTGTCATCGAGAAGTGATCATGTTTCTTAGAGGAACACGTGTTCAGACATCCAAGTCCTGAGTAGTATAGCTATATCCACAGCTATCACTCCAGAAAAATGTGAAGGCTTACCAAAAATAATGGAGTTATGACTTATCACTAAACGCTTGGACTACGACGCTTCATGTTGTTGACGACATATCAAGTAAATGAGAGAATGCGACTCTTTTCGCGTAACTCGCCTTTTATTCAGTTTTTCTGTGGTTTTCGTGTAGTCTTTTGCGATGAAATATAAAAGCCATCTTTTCCAAGATAGTTATCAAACATTCTCATTTCTGAAACGTATATCAGTCTTCAACAGACCTCTTTCATAAAGTGATCTATATTCAGTTGGTAGCGAGAGAGCATGGCTTGCTCCCAGGTACTGAATGAGAAATTCAAGCGCGAACCCTTTTCTGTAATGAAGAAAACGTAGTGACATATACGGAGAACCCTTTGAGAGTCCAAATTTATCTCTATATAGATCTGTTCCATGCATACAATAGCGATGGTACATCATAGCAATCATGTAGGAATGAGGATTCAATATAATTCCAAAAAAGAATGATTTAAGCTCCAAAAAGGGTTTTTGGGGTTTCAAAAACAGTCGATCTTTTGATATAGGAATGAGGATTATTGGCCAAAAATTGTAAATATTCACCTTGAATTATTTTAAGTCTCCTCTATGAAGATAAGGTGGAGACGTTTAATACTGGTCCTGTAGACACTTCTCAGGCATTTTATTGATCCTTGTTCACAGTGTTTCCGCCGTGCACATCCCAGTACTCCGAGCATTTGATTCAGTTCGTTTTTCCTCTTCTTCTTGAACGTCGTGGAATACTGTTTGAGCTGGTCTCCTCAAAATCTCGAGAATAGCCTGGCGGTGACGCTCCATAGGGCGCTCGATGTAGAGTGATAATGTTTGTGACCTGCAAAGAAATCCTTCCCCATAAAACAAAGTTGTATGAATAGAAGAACGAAAGTCATACTAAGAGAGATCCTGAATCGATTCACTGAGCTAAATTACTCACAGACAACTTTGGGAAAATTCGATGGTTGACTACTTTTTGCTGACGGCCTCTTATAACATCATATTCAGTGAGGAGGAGAGTCTTCAACTATATCACGAAAGCGATGTTCTTGATTAAGAAATTAGTCTTTTGAACATCCTCACATACTATTTTGAATCTTTACAGCAGGTTTAAATATGGTCGACGAGATAAATTTTCATTATTAGTCGTAATCTATCGACTGGAAAGGTAATGACACAAAACCACGTGCTATCACCATGACTAACGTCTCTCAATCCCAGATGCAAAGTAGAGTTTAGTGTGAGTCATAGGCCACTGATAGGCGGTAGCGCCGAAGCGTGCGTGTGCCTCTAACGAATCTCGAAAAGGCTCTAAACTCTATCACAAACGTCACTAAAGACTCAAAATATGCTACCAGATTAGACGTTATATTGAGCGAGGTTTCAAGAAACAGTTGATTTGAAGATTGCACGATTCTTAGAGCCTTCGATGAGATTGGTGAGTGTGAGGTGCTGATGAAGACAAAATCGAATCTGGGCAGATGGTTAGGACAGTTCAAAGAAGGCAGTTTTGACCTTGTAGACGGCCTCGTTCTGACCGGTAATCCGCATTAAGCGAAAGTGACTTGCAAGTTGCTTTGGATGGTGCATTCACTCTTGATCGAGCACTAGTGGTTTGGCTGAAAAGCTTGGTGTTTCACTGCGCGCCTTTGTCATCAAGTTGACCAATTTGACTTTGTCCGCAAAAAGCCTCTTCAGGATCCACATGATTTCATCGACAATGGTGGGCCACACTTTGGAGGATAGTTGTGATGTTTATGTCGTTGATTGCTCATATAAACGAAAACTTCAAAAGTTTATCACAATTATGCTCCACCATGTATTCGACTGAATTATTTTGTCCCAACAGTGGCTGAAAATCATTAATTTAGTACAGCAATTTTTGAAAGTACCCGAGAATGCTATAAAGAGACTGTTCGTCATTTATCATTTCAAAAAGGGCAACATGAAACTACTATGACACGGATTGTTTCAACACGGAACTGGCGCAACACGGAAGTGCTTATTCGCTCTAATAATTCGTAAAAAAGTCATATTAGGGTCTATGACTTTATTCCGCTGACGCTGCTTTCAATTTGTCATTCGTCAAATAAATAAATATGACACATTAGTTAGAAATCATTTCTATTTGACCGCCCATTGCGGTGTCATGATGTTATGTGCAAACATCATAACACCGCAATAGGCGGTCAAATGAAAATGATTTTCATTTGATTATCAAAACCCAATATCTGTCAACAAAAGTGGGTTCAATGTCGATAATGACTGCCCCGCCACACCGGAAACGGTTGGCTGTTGACAGATAATGCTTTGTAGAGTAGAAAGAGTGGAGTGCAAAGCGAGCGTCGGTGGTGCAACGATCTAGTACATGCTCCCGGCAAGAGTAAAATCTGGGTTCAAATCCCGGCTAATGCAAAAGTTTTCGCACACCACTCTACATTATTAGGTTTATGATAGACTAGGTTCGAAGTCAGAGAATCCTTGATGACTTATTGAAAATGGGTGAAAATCTCTGTTTCACACAAACATCCTCTCTCTACTGAGAGGATAATGATACTGCATACGGGAGTGAATGCGTTTTGAAATTTTAATGCGCTGGAGGTACACTCGTCAGCAGAAGTGCTTCGCTACCCGTAATACATTTTATCGTATGCTAAACTGCTCTTATCTGGACTGGAAGATGATTGCTAAGGTCACCCACTAGCGAAAATGTCGCCATCGTTATGAGCGCAGTTTTGTCCCTTTTAAGACACAGCAATATTTGCTCCAAAGTGTTGTTTTGTACAAAAATTCCAGAATAATCCGAGAACCTAGGATACGCTTGAGTCGAAGTGATTGTTTCATAAGGAAATTGCACTACAGAATTTTTCAGAATTGATACGAACCGCTGAACCGTAGTATAGTTGAAATTAGACTTCATGGAAAGTGTACAACAACAAAAGTTGTTTTTCCTGTTCTTCATTCAGAAATTGCTAGAAGTTGAGATTGGTACACAAACACCCACCGTGACGAAAAAGGTGAAACGTTTAAGAAGGTCTACGAAGAAGCCTATGCTCAATGTCATTCCGCATGATTTTTTGTCAACGTTCACTGTACCCACTTCGATATATTAGCCATTTTTTGAACTCTGAGATTTTTCTATTACACGATGAGATCTTTTTTGCAATTTTTTTGCCTACTGTCAATTCTGATACAGCTACAAATTTGTTTCTTCTTGTTAATTTATCTTGATGACATGCCATTACTCGCCTGTTTCTAAACCCTTCAAGTCTCTGTTTGAGGTATCAGTCACCCTCAAAGTTAACTAAGGCGATTGCCGCTGCTTATATAGTGCTGTCAAAAACGTTCCGTAGCAGGAGTTATGCCTGTCTTGTCAACCGATATCTTCTTTTACGAATTACCTCTCAAAAAAGCACTTATATAATCGTCGTTTTGTTGAATGCAGATATTTTTTTATCGAGAATTTGCAGATTCTTTGTCTCAGCATCGAAATTGAGCAAGCGGAAATCAATTTGAGACGCGCAATTTGTGGAATTGGCTCACTCATAGAAATTTCTGTCAAAGTCGTCACTGCAATTCACTCCACCAACCAATTCCCCTCTCCTTTGTATTAGTAGAGCTTCTCACTGTAAGTACATCAAGAGATTTCGCTTCAAATCATGCGAGTTGGAACAATTAAAGCGTTTGGGAAGTTAAAGAGCTGTCAGTGCGGTGTCTTCCACGTATAGTAAGAGTTGAGTACCAATACCGCTGCTGCCTTGTGAAAGATCAAATGTAAAAAAATGCGGATCTTGCTTTACTCAAAACTACAATATTTCTTGAATTTTTAGGAGGTAAAAACTGACATTCTTTCAAAAATGTCAAGCATTCGGCCGGTCCCTTTATATTTCGCTGCCAGCTGCAATCCCGACAGTGTTTGAATGTGAAGCGTTACCTGCAGGTCAAGGTACTAAATAGAATGCTGTGGTGCCACAAATGTCCCACATACCACTTAGATGTCTATGAATATTGACCAGAATGATGTTTCTTTGGCACTGCAATCCGGCTTTTCATATTGGAGGAAAGTGAATTTTAGATTCAGAAAATGTGGAAAATTATTTACAAAGGCCACTGATTATTTATTTTTAACTATAAAAACCAAAAAACTTTATGGCAGTGAACTAAAAACTGCACCTCAACTAGCTTCACTTTGCCTGTTGCCATGGTTTACTCTACTAAAGCCGATGCCGTGACCCACTTTCCTGGCATTGCAACTACCAAAGCAGTGACTAAAGAATTTGTAGAACGCCTAGTGATGCAAACAGTAAGCTGCAACACTTGAATGTCAAGTGTTCTCTTCCTTTCGAGTTGTCTGCAAGGGCGTACGCAGCAAGCTTCAAATTTCTACAATACATCGGCCTTGTTGTTAATATGGCCTGCGTGGCGGCGTATAATGTAATTGGATACCAGATTCAACTAGACCACTCGAACCGTAAAGTTGATGTTTAGGTCTTAGTCGTTCTCGAATCCAAGCTCGTAGACGCACTCCTACCTGATTTTGTTATTTTGGATATTTCGAGTCAAGTGAGTGTAACAATCACTTTTGCGCCATTGTTGTGCGTGAAGGGATATGACGATATGAGTAGGTATTTAGTAGTAAACGATCTGAAAGATTTCATGCAAAAATAAGGCACATAATTGAAAAGCAGGACAATGTTCATTATTTCTTAAAAGACGAACAATTACCAAGCAATCACTACAGAAATCTGTGATGATATTGTTTAATCACTAAGGGACGATGTGTACCTGCTGAGGTACATGAATGCTTGGAGGCCTTTCTCGCTGGCAAAACTTTTCTCTCAGATATTTGGCAATCAGTCGAAAGCTTAATTATCTGCGATTTTAACAGCACCTTTGAATTTTGATATAACTTTTTATTACATTGTAGCAACGGAAATAAAATCATGTTTCACATTCAAATTGCTTTATTTCCTCGACTAAGACTTATTTAGTCAAGCGCCATTTCGACCTCGTGCAAAAACGTATCTCTTGATCTTTTTCAGTGTTTAAATAGTCTTTCCATAGCAAAAATCAAGAGAATTTGAATGGCGTAATTCGTCTCCAAAAAAGCATCTCCACTGTGCTGAAAATGCGAACATAAAATTTTGTTCCATATTGAAAGATTCCAGCGTATGTGGGGCAGTGGTTAGAGGTGCTCTGCATCGCACACGAAGTTAATGGTTCGATCTCACGCTCAGGGCTCACCAAGTCATCCATTCCTCCGGGCTCGGTAAATTGGTACCGACTGGTCGCAGACCTGTCTGGGTGGATAAGCAGCACTGACTCGGTTTAGCGGAAGGCCACCGCGAGTCATTGTAAAGACCAAATATGCATTCAGTCACTTCAAACGAATTTAAATATTGAAGACGAATGCATGGCGCATCCCTCATGGATTGATCAAGGCCGAGAGCTTTATCCCTTATCCTTTATTGAAAGATTTCCAACTGAACAAAGCTTTTCCTTCGAAGTTTGACTAACCAGTCAATAGATCAAATTTTAAGGATTCCAATGACTTACTTGGTTTTTATAAAGGACCTGGTATTATGCAGCAGCAACTAAAAGAAAACTGAGTTTTGCAGAAAATGAATCACTTCAACTATCTTCTCTTCGCAACGATGTATGGGAAAAAAACGTATTATTCATCGTTTTTAGTGTTTAAAAAATCAATCGATAGCACAAATCAAAGCAAGTTGAATGGCATATTTCATTTTCAAAAAGGTCTTGTTATTGCGTGAAAGAGCGAGATAAAATTTTATTTCTTATTAGAAAATTTATAACGACCAGAGCCTCTCTCTTATGATTTTCAACAGTGTTTTTATATTTTTGGACAGATATCTTATTGTTTTATAAGGACCAGAAGAAAACTGGGTTTCGCACTCGCTGCTTTCTTCCAGCTTTGCAAAGCCCAATCTTGTTTTGGCTGTTAGAGCGTTGTAAGAGGTTGATATTCAAAACCAAAAAATTATTGGAACTCCTAAAATCTATTCTCGATTAATTACTAAAACTCCAGCTTTGGTCAGCGAAAAATCTCTGGATGAAAAACCAAAATTCATTTTTGCTCTTCCAGCCCAATAAAAAATCGTTTTTGGAAACGAAATACACCACTAAAGCTCTTATGATCTGGACTATCGAATGGTTAACTGAACAATAAAAAGGACCGAGCAGTGCGTTTTCCAAGGCATCAAAGTGAGAAGCGGTTAAAAAGTGATCCGGTTTTGCGAAATCTAATCTTCTTTTGGCTGTTACAGCGAAATGTGTAGTCCATTTCGAAAATTAGATAAATTGTTGGAATTCCTAAGAGTTTATCTATCAACTGATCATTAAAACTCTGAAAGGAACGCTTTTTTCAGCGAGAATCTTTGAATGAGGAACGAAATGTTAATTTTGTTTTTTTTTTTCAGCGCAATACCAAGATCTTTTTGAAGATGGAATATACCATCCAAATTCTTTTGATTCAGACCACCGAATGATTATTAAATCGTAAAAAACAAGAGCAAAATAAGGTTTTTTTTCTCAAAAGTAGAAATGGCGCTTAGCTAACCGAAGAGTACTATTGGTTTTTTGAGAGGTTATAATTGTACGCTGTAAAAGCGAAAAGATGATTGCATTTTACGCCTAAAATGTTCTATCTCTGCTTATACGTCATGATCGGTTTATCGGTAGTTTAAGTGAAGTTTTTATGGAAGAAGGGCTTCATTTTTAAGAAGAAGACGAAAAATTATGGTGGAAAATGTTTTGAAAATATATGCAGCAGATCGAAGAATCATGTGTGAAAAAACTCCCTACGTTCCCCATGAAAAACCCATCCTTGCAAAACGAATTTCATTTCCACCTGTTCTCGAACAATTTTTTCCTCATTGTATCTATGTTTTTGTTATTATTTGATAGCTTAAAAAATGCTGATACTGCCACCTAATTTGTTTCATGAAAAATTTTCTGCAGTAAGCTCTACTAAACGAAAGAAAATAATATTTTGCTTTCGGTGCAATCGGCACTATGTTTGAACTATACAGCAGGTTTTATTGGCAATTATGTATTGAAATTTTGGTTTTAAGGAAGCATTATTGCAACTACATGACAGATCGTATTTGAAGGAATACCTACAAGTGCATTCTGGTAAGAGGAACGTCCAGTGATCCTGAAATTCAATACTTTTCAATGAAACAACAGCGTCTTTCAGATAACACCGCATTTCAAATATTTTTAAGAATTCTTTCGACGAGATTGTATGAGTTCACTTCAAAGACAAAGTTTTTCCAATTCCAAATATCAACTAATACTTATGCGGAGGAATTTCCAAACTTGGTTAGAATTAGGTCTTGGTAGAGAATGCATTCATCATGTTGTGGGCTACTTCCGCGGAAAGAGTGCAAATTACTCATCACCAATTTCGAAACTTTACACAGGTGTTATAGATTTTCTTCTTGGAATATTCAAAAATCACCAATTGATACAATCTATATTAGCCTTTAAGAAACTACCTCCGCTCATAAATCAGCATCGGTCCACAATTCCGACTCGCTGCGCTAACTCATGCTTCGTGCAATCAAAAAGTGCTGTATCACATTCTCTTATGCTGACTAACAGTAGATCTTTATAACGTGTGAAATTTGCAACTCACTGCTGAGCCTTGCTTTTCGAAAGACTTCCCTAGTGCGATATACCAACAAAAAGAAACGTGCATCTCATTTTTGAAGTAGGCAAGTCTCTTGGGTGGCCTGGATTTGTGGGCAGTTATATAGCAAAATTTGTATATCAGAGGCATTTTAACGTCGTATCAAAGTACCACAAATAACCCAAAAATTTTGACAAAACAGAGGGAGAAATCCTAACTAAAAACGAAAAGCGCGCAAAACTGCGCAAATCGCGCTGTACTCGTCGATTTCTATAGCCGTCCCCTAGGGGTTAAACAACTGTTACCATACTTTCTATCGCCTGTTTGTATTTCAGAAAATAATAAAAATAACTGTATTCTCATACCTGTTGCATTTTTGCTTCTAATTCTCAAATATCACAGATGGAACTAATTCCAGAGCCGACTATTCATTAATATCGGCATAGTTGAGATAAATCATTAGTTTCACCTGTTAAGCAGTTCCAAGGTGTTATTAACAGTATTTGTTGAATATCAGTGATGTAGCGCAATTATGTAGTGTAGTACTACAGCACAGAAAAAACAATAATCGTATATTGCTTTACGTTTCGGCGAGCATGGAAAGGTTAAGTTGATCCGCAATCCAGTCGGTCAGAAACCTCCATATCCTCATCAAAAAAAAAGTAAGAAACGGATATTTGGATGGCTTAGTAAAATCCTTTGCAAAACACTGTTCGCTTGAATGTTTTAGTTCCAATTCTTCAGAGAAGAGCAGTCACTGAAGAATGCAGTCAATGCATGAGTGGGGCTATGCCTAACTCAATCCGGAAAGACTAGCCTGAGTTATGGTACAAGATCACGCGTGACTACGAGGCACTTTGCTTTTATTTTTGGACCTTTACTATTTATCCAAAGGACTTCAAAATTTTGCGAGTGGATGTTTTTGATTCTTGCGTGAAGACAGCGAATTTAACGTTAAAATCTGCTCGTTTATGTTTTTGTTTCCCTAGACGTGCCTTTTGGGTACATAGTAAAAGCCTAAAAATGAACCGCAAAGAGGAGTGGCCGTCGTAATAACGCGTGTCTCGCGCTATATCTCAGCTTAATCTTCGCGACCAGGGTCAGGAGCAACCTCACTTATGCACTGCCTCTCGCGGCTGGTCTTCAATGAATAGTTGAAAGACCTAGGAAATCAAAACAGTGAGTGTTTCAGAATGAAGCTTTTACAATTCGATCCAAAATCGTTTCTTACGTGTTCACCTGAGGTTATGAAAGTTCTGACTGAGTGGATTGCAGATCAGTTTGATCTTTCCATGTTATAAAGAAGGCGAGCCTTGCCGAAACATTGGCCAATGTACGATTATTGGAATATCTGTACTGTATTGCTACATTATAGTACTGCGCTGATCACTGATTCAATAAATACTGATAACTTAGCTCTAGCTGGCACGAGGTTGGCAGACAACGTCGATGTTGTCGTTGTTTGTTGTTGTACGCTGATCGCTGTACGGATTGCTAGCTAACGTTTCGGAGACACCGCCTCGTCGTCTACCAGCTTCCTGCCACCTAGAGAGTTAAGTTAGCATATTTGATTGATAATTAACTTTGATGCTGAGGTTAATAGAGAGTCGATTTCACGAGCTTTTGCGCCAATAAATAGTGTTATTAACACTTCGGAGTTGCTTAGTAGAATAAACTACTGAATATGAAATACCAACTCCTGTTTGTATCCGATACTGCAGCAGTTGTTCCCTCGAATAGCTGCTACTTTCCTTTCTCTTCTACGCTTATCCTATCGCATCACCTATATCACCTGTCGTCCCGTTGATCGTCGATTGACTAGAGAGTGTACCAGCAACTCTTCCATTTTTCCCTGTCGCGTGCAAGAGTAGCCCAGTGGGTTCTCCTTCCTCTGGGGAATAGCTGAGCATCATATCTTTCTTGCATAGCTTTCGTGAAAAAGTCGGACAAACGGGTCGGTGATCTTCCTGTGGAGCGCTTGATGTCCCGAGAAATCCAGTCGGTAACGGCTCTCATTCACCGGTTGCCGTTGGAGAGCATTACGTGTCCGGCCCACCTTGTTTTCGATATCCTGGCGTGCATGACGGCGTCTTTGATTCGATCGCTGACGCAGGACCTTAAAACTTCGGATTCTTTCTCTCATTTGCGAAATACGGAATACTCCTAGCATCGACCTTTCGACTGCGCGTTCGATAACGCCAACTGACCTTTCATCCTGCTTACGTAGCGACCATGTTTCTGCTGCATTCGTTACGGCAGGGATAATTGTCGAGTCAAAAAGGTGGACACGGAGTCGGATGTTCTTTGTCCTCTTCACTATATCTTCGACCCCCTTAAACGTTCCCCAAGCCGCCCGTTTCCTCCTGCTCAACTCTGGAGCTAGGTCGTTCATTATGTTGATTTCACGGTTTAGATAGACATAACTAAAGCAATCGGAGATTGTCGTTCCGTTGAGCGTGAATGGTACATTCAAAACCCATCCGTTCCTCATGAACATCGTTTTCGTTAGATCCAGTTGAAGACCAATGTTTCCACAGGCGTTATCGAAATCGATCAGCATTCGTTCCGCTTGACTGATGTTAGGTGTTATGAAGACCATATCGTCAACAAAGCAAAGATAGTTTAAATGTCGACCGTCAATTTTCACTCCCATATTGTCCCATTCTAATGTTCACATGATGTTTTGTAGAGTTGCAGTGAATAATTTTAGCGAAATTGTATTGCCATGTCGAACCGCTCTCCGTACGTCAATGGTAATATTGTTGCAGAATGGAGATATTTTGCTGGTGAAATCTTTATAAAGCATACGAAGGATTACAATGTACCGAGTAGGGATGCCCTGGTTATCCAGTGCCTCTAAACCGCTTCTATTTTCATTGACTTAAAGGTCGATGGAAGTGAGACAGAGTGGTTATTTGTACTCTCGTAAAGTTTCAATGATTCTTATAATCGTGTGGATGTGGTCTATGGTATCAAATCCTTTTCGGAACCCTGTTTGTTCGCATGGCTGTCCTTCGTCCAATGTTCTGTCAATACTGTTTAAGATGACTCGAGATAATAGTTTATAGACAACGGACAGCAAGCAGATTGGGCGATATGCCAATGTGGTGAAGGTCACCTTTTTTGAACAACAGTACGGTCTTGCTGGTTTTCCATTGAATAGGCACCTTGCATTCTGACAGGTAGCGAGTGAAGAGGCGAGCCAGGGTGTTGATGAGAACTGGCTGTAGGTTTTTCAGGTGTTGTGTTCTAATCCTGTCTAAAACGGGTGTTGTTCTGTTCTTCATCGACCGATATAGCATGTCGGACTTCGCAATGGAGAAGAGGTGGGAACAATTTATTTGTCCTCTTTCAATTTATATGACGGTAAGAGGACATGGCTAACGAAGAGATCCGAGTAGTATTGGTGGATGATTTTCTCCATAGCCCTTCTCGAAGCTGTAAGTGCCCCGTCAGAGCATCGAAGTGCAATCATCTTGGTCTTATAATAGGCAAAGCCTCGCTCTTTCCAGCTTCTGCAGCTTCTGCCATAACTGCTGCTCGTCTCTCTTTGAGGTCTTCTTTTATCGCTTCTCTGCAGCGTTTCGCAAGTTCGGCAGAAAGGCTTCGGTTGCCTGTAGCTCGAGCGATTCCACGTTGACGTATCAGCTCGAGCGTCTGCGGAGACAAGCGTTTCTTTGTGACCTAACAACCTTCGGCTTTCATAGCGCTAACGTGAAGATATTCAACGAGCCAATTATATTCTTCGTCGATGTTGCCGGCAACGGTATCATCCCAAGAGCAGATTAATGATTTGAATACATCCCAGTTTATGGTAGCTACGGGACTTTGTTGTTTGAACTTAGCGGCTTTCTCTCCTCTCCGCAAAAAAAGAGAATTTTGCGCAAAGGAGGCGATAGTCTGATCCCGTGTAGAACTCAGGAACAACAGCGACGTCGGTCAGGCGAAACCTTCGATTTACTAAGGTGAACAGGTAGTTGGTAATCACTCATGAGTGTATGTGAAAGCTATGTTTAACCCGAGAATTTTTGAATGTAAGAAGTGTGATGTGAAGGAATTTTGATTTACTAACTAGAAATCCTGAAGCACGCCATTCGAGTTATCGACAAGTGTTAATCAAAAGCACAGAAACTACTTTCAGGACTCATTGCATGCAAGCAATTCGAACTACTTTTCACAAGACACTAAGGTTATCGCGGTCCCTCGCCTTTAATGGCCTAACTGATAGAATATACCTTAGTACAGACAGCAACAGTCGCCTATGCCGAATAACAAAATCGTAGTGCGACTCTCTTTGGCCTTCTGGGTACAATAGAGTGGAGCCTCTCCTTGCCTCCGTTTTCGCTCATTGCTTCGTTGGATAAAACTTTGGAGACTGTAAGACGCAGTGAGAAACGTTAGCAGCAAAGTAAAGTGCTCAGAAGGAGGTGTACGGAGAATTAAATAGCTTCTTCTATTTTGCTTTATAATGCACTGAAATAAATCATCTTGCATTAGTATTATTGCTAACATGATTTTTGTCTTTCAACATTTTCCACATGTGTTGAAACATATTTTTTCATCAGAGTAGAAGGGAAAGAGGCAAGGTAATATCGATTAGAGATCTGGAAATTTTTAACGCATTAAAAAAGCACAGTCAGCGCCGAAGTAAGTGACGAGAAAAAACGCGTGTATAGAAATCATATGCTTTGAGAGACTGTTTCATAAGAAAATCTTCGTGGTAGATCTTTTCAGCAAATTGGTATAACTATCATCCACGTACGATTTAGTATCTAATAGTTAGTTAATATCAGGGGACCCGTTATAGGGCATTAAGAATTGGTTGCTCTTCGATCTGAGCGACGCAATTCAACGTTTGGGTGCAAGCGACAGAAAGTAAAGTAAATTGTCACCTTATCTTTGAAAAAGTAATAGAACAAATTGCCACCTTACCTCCCAGAGGTAGTTAATTTTTCCTAGAAAATACCTGATAGGAGCGGTTTGATTTTTGCAGAAAAAAAGGACGGACAAACACGTGGGCTTTCCGACAATGAAGTATTCATTCAAGACAAAAGCACCACTAGAGTGAAAAAAACGGAAAAAATAAAAGTAATGAAAAATAATCGTAATAAAATCCCGATAAAAAAGTAGACGCACACGCCTATCTTTCAGCACAGAGCGCTCTGATCTCTGAAATTTTAGGGTATTTCTAGAATCACGAGTACTAGTGCTATGAAGTAAGAAGTTAAGAAATTTCAAGCAACGGTTATGTTGAATTTGCGCCAATGAGTGCCGCTTACAATCAATGGCCATTATGAAAATGCAGCACGTTTTGATCTGATACTGTGAAAATTATTTAGATAGTTCCAAGCGAAAAAATGGAGTAGGGTTCATTGCGAAGGTTAAGCTGCTTTCCATCTCATGCACTCATCGCAACCGCGAGTAGAAGGTCTAGGTCTACCGTACTAATTCCAAAGCATATTGGGCCTTCATTAGTTTTTTCACGAAGTTTTCTTTGTTACACTATTTCTATTATACTTAATCGATTTCCTAATCAATGAAAGTGTCGTATCAAACTGCCAGTAAACAGTTACTTTCTGAACTTGAGAACTTATGAATAGAGAGATTTTTCTCAAAAGAACCTCATTCATTCGACATGATTCTTACAGATAGTGCTAACACATTAACAAATAGTGATACCAGTGTACGTCCAGGCTCTGAAAAAGGCGGTGTCTCCGAAACGTTAGCCAGCTATCCGTACAGCGATCTACAATCAACATTCAACAACGACATCAACAACGTCGTCTACCAATCTGGCGCTATCTTAGTGCTAAGTTTTCATAGTCAAATCAATGAGCTTTAAATATTTTTCGAAAGCTCAAATCCCGATGATTTCGAAAATATGCGTGGTTTGTATGAAGTCTTGTTTATGGTAGAGCAAAAATAATATTATGCTTCACTCTTAGATTGATAATATGATAGCTTGTTTTGAGTATTTAGGTCCAAAAA
Organism: Parelaphostrongylus tenuis; assembly: GCA_019055375.1. NCBI lineage: Eukaryota > Metazoa > Nematoda > Chromadorea > Rhabditida > Metastrongylidae > Parelaphostrongylus > Parelaphostrongylus tenuis. Next base: position 65,604 of record JAHQIW010007161.1, read on the forward strand.
TTTAATTGAAACGAAAGATGAACCTGACTAAGTAACAAAATCGAGTCATGCACAGCGATTTCAATCGCAGCTCCGAAAGAGTGTGATTTTTGTCGGCGATTTATGATTTTCATTCCGTCTCGAGAACACTTCTAAGTTTCTTCTTAAATTTTGAAAAACACATTTTCTTCTACGCGCTCATATACTTTTGGTGCGTTATCTATGAGAGCAAAACGTGACATTCTCTTCTCTCTCAGAGCGCTGAGTGAAATCTCTTCAAGAAACAAACGTTGCTTTGGAACTATCGAGATTTCTCCTACTCAGTGATTACCAAGAGTCTGATGAAAATCTCATAATTATTTCTTGAGCCGACATGTCATGTGGTGTGTTAATGGGCTCTTGCACTACTCCATGCACGTGTTTGGACCTGAAATTGTCGCCGAACATGCGATGTTATACACTCGATTTCTCTTTGGCTGATATTCTATAATACAACACCTTTTTTTCAAGTGTTTTCTTAAGACCACGCTCAAACTTCAAATATCTCATGATTATTCTTTGAGCCAGCTGTCGTGTGGTCTGGTAATGGGCTCTTGTACAGCCCGATACACGTGCTTTGACCTTATGTGGTCATAATAATACACACGAACAAAAGGTATGATATTATAAAAGTACCAGCTAAAAAACAATCGAGTGCGTGAAAACTGGTGGTCGACAATTAGACCATCTTCGCTTTGCTGACGATATCGTTCTCATAACACCAAACATCAGCCAAGCGGAACGAATGTTGACCGATTTCGATAACGCCTGTGGAAAGATTGGTCTTCAACTGAATCTAACGAAAACGATGTTCATGAGGAACAGATGGGTTTTGAATGCCCCATTCACGCTCGACGGAACGACATTCTCCGAATGCTCCAGTTACGTCTATCTAGGTCGTGAAATCAACATGATAAACGACCTAGCTCAAGAGTTGAGCAAGAAGAAACGAGCGGCTTGGGGAACGTTTGAGAGCATCGAAGATGTAGTGAAGAGGACTAAGAACATCCGACTCCGTGCCCACCTTTTCGACTCGACAATTATTCCTGCCCTAACGTATGCAGCAAAAACCTGGTCGTTACGTAAGCACGTTGAAAGATTACTTGGCGATATCGAACGCGCAGTCGAAAGGTCGATGCTAGGAGTATCCCGTATCTCGCAAATGAGAGAAAGGATCCGATCTTCCGACCTACGTCAACGATTGAAAATCAGAGACACCGTTCTACGCGCCAGGATATCGAAAATAAGGTGGGACAAACACGTGATTCGCTTTAACGACAACCGATGGACGAGACCCGTTACCGACTAGATTCCTCGAGACGTCAAGCGCTCCATAGGAAGACCACCGACCCGTTGGTCCGATTTCTTCACGGAAGTGATAGAAGAAAGATATGATGCTAAACGAATCCCTAGAGCGAGGAGCACCTACTGGGCTACTCTTGCACGCGACAGGGAAAAATGGAAGAGTTTCTGGTACCTGCTCGAGTCACTCGACGATCAGCGGGACGACAGGTGATACAGGTGATACAGGTGATTCAATATAGTGCTATGTTGGCTGTTTTTCAGACTGTCGAATGATTGTTAAAGCCAAGGAAAAAACGAAAAACGTCCCCTTCCGAGAGAGTTATAGACCACTGAAACCCAAGTAGTCCAGACCGTTTTTTTTTAAATTTAGGCCAATAGGTCTCAGTCATTTAGCCATCCATGTGACCTATCACCGCTATCGCTCAAAGGGATAAATACAGAGGATAAGCAGAAGTGTCATTCACAGCATATGACACGAAAGTTTCTTCATTATGCACAAGAACTGGAGAAGAGGCAGAAACTAAAAGATAAATAGGCTATCTGAAAGGAAGATGGATTGCCTGTCAAAAAAAAAAAAAAAATTGCGGAGAATCCACATCAAAACTGATTCAGATAGCGAAAAACAGAATGAAGATTTCATTCATCCCATTTGTTCATTACGGATTACCTAAAAATTAGGCCTCGTAGACATTGCGTTTTGTCCAGCTGTCCAAAAATTTCAGATAAACAGCTCCAAATCTCTCTGAGCACCCAGTGTTTACAGGGTTCCGAAAGGCACAAAATCAGATCAAAAAGATTACAGAAATGGAAAACAGGTAGACTCGTTGCTACGGCTGCATTTCAAGAATAGCCACTCATCAAAAAACCCGTGGCTTTGTTCATCAGTATCATCAATCACAACCATCGTGCAATGTTCCAAAAGTGCTTTCGCTTTGATGATCAGGTTAATAAATATTGCTTCCAGCAGTTGGAAAATAGCGTATAATAATGTTGACTTGGAAATAAAATAATCTCTTATCATTCTCTTTCAAATCTCTCCGATTTTACTCTCTAATTTTTTTTCATGAAATTATTCGAAAATTATTTCGTAATTTGACATCGAAAACTGAAGTTGAGATGTTGGATCACATGTAGACCTAGTCGACTTTTATAATTGTTTTCAGAAGCGTTATATCACAGCCTGTGTCTAAGACTTCACCCTCTTCTACGTCAGGATGATCGACGCAGTTGAACACGTGACCACCAACACCACCATCATCATCTCCGGCAACTCCTGATCCAGACATATCTTAAACTCCGAAAAGTCTAGAAACTAACTGCTTTTATAAATTGAGTTAATTCAATAAACTTGTTTTATAAGATATTTTGAGCCTTTCATAAGATCTTTTATAGCACTTACACAGTGCACGACACGTGTTTCGGCGTTATTACCTCGTCAGTTGCACGGTGCCTTTCGGTTCAGTCGCTTTCGCCGACCAGATTTTCCTCAATGTGATAGAATCACCAAGCGGGCAGTGCTGTGCAGTCGATTCCTCGTAGCTGGTAAAATGTATATTGTCACACCTTTTTTTACAACTGTTTTTGAGCGAGGTCTCAAAAACAGTTGAAGAGGCAGGTATTTCGATAGAGTTGTTACAAAAAATCTTACACCTCAATTAGCTCAGTGAATCCGTATAAGTCAACATCATAGCTGTATAGTACTAGACCTATTGGTTCAAAACACTCCATATCCTTATCCGATTCTATCGTTTTGAGCGTGTCTGTAAAAGAGCGGTCGATAGCAGAGGTATCAAATCTAAAGTGATTTGCAATAAAATATACTGTCCATATAGAAACCGGCGAAAACACTGTGAATAGTGAGTAAAGCCATCAGTGTTCTCCTAACTGCCATAGTTTGAATATGCTACTCTATAGGTGAGTCGACGATCGTGTGCACTCAGATTAGCAGTTCATACGATGGATAGCATGAACGGAGAGCTCTTACAAGTAGCGTTGCTGAATGAGTCCGTCAAATCCCTTTATTGACGCGATGTACTGTAGGGAAATATCTTGAACGTGACATTCCACCGCAAAGCATATTAGCTGCCGATTTTGGCTGGCTAAAAATTTGCGATGAAATCTGGTTTTTCTGACTGGCTAACTTTTTTCGAAGCCATAACAAGGCAAGAAAATTTCTTCACAGTAATCTAGCTCAGCAAAAATTTCTGACAAAACCCTTCTCAAAGAAATCAAAAATCCAACTTTTATTATTATCCGGCATTAAGATTTAAGGCTTCGTCACGGACTATCGTTTTTTTTTTTGAAGCTTACAGTACGTTAGTATATTTATTCGAAAACCGATGACCGGTGTTTCGGCAGTCTGGCCTATCTAGAAGATTCATTCCATATCATATCTAAGTGTTCAGATATTTCCTATATTTAAAGAAACAAGTGCAGAATGAATCAGTCCGAATGTCTAATTACCTTAGAGAAAACACCTTATTTAACTTCTTAGATAGGAATAGTCACCGATCGACGCTTTATAAAAGTGTAGGAAGACAGTTTCTTGGTTTCTCATTGAGCCGCTAGAAAGTATAGAACCCTTATAGAGGTAATTTCTTATTTTTTTTTTTGGCCAGACGCGAGGTTTCATAACACTATTAATTCAAGAAGCTGACATTTCGATAGTTTCGTCTTAGTCAGAACCTGAAAGATCAGGTTGCCCACTAAACTGGTGGAAATCTTGTCGACCTTCCCGACAAGTCTACCTATCGAAGAGAAAACACCATTCAACTACTTGTGTCAAAAGTAATCGACGGTTCAAAAAGGGTGTAGGAAAACGGTTTCTTGTTCTTTCAATGAACCATTAGAAAACTAAACACCCTTTATAAAGGTGATGTTTCCTTCTTAAGCCAGTTACGAGAGTTTATAACACTATTTCTCAAAACAGCTCACTTCTCTGCAGTTTCGCTTCTTTCAAACACTAACGTGATCAGGTTGACCACTAACCGTATAGAAGTCATGCCGGCCTCTCCGGCAACTTCGCAGTCTGTCCCGTAAAGGTCACTAGTTGCGATAGTGTTGATATGAGTGAGTTCTCATTTTCAAGATTATTTTTGAAAGTTATATTTTTTAGAATAAATAATAAAATCACAAGCAGAAGCTTTTTTCCAACAATTTCCACCACTTTGTCGTTATTAATGCAATAAATCCTAGTAAATGCTGTGCAATATAACGAGGGATTTCATAAAAAAATGTACGAAGTTTTAAACGTTAAATGTCCTCAAATAGGAGCCACTACAACATTTGCGATAGCAGGCATGCAGACGAAGACGTCCAAACCGCCTTGAGCAACTACGATCATTTTTTTCGATCTTTGATGAGACATGAGACTTCACATGTCGACAGGAAAATAGCTAATTACAAGGTGCAAAATTCTTTTATTTTTTAATCTAATCAATCGAAATCCGTAGCGGATATGAGAAACACTTTTGACGTAAAAAACCTGATCTCGACAGTTCTATGCCACACAAAATGTGAAAACTTTAATATTCTAATCATTTACTGTTCTTCTACATTCTTCGCATTTGCAAACGAAAAGAAATTTAATACTTTTTATTAGACGGCGACAAATGATTATTCGACCTCATCTGCTGGGCAAGAGAATTTTACAGGGGAGTTAGAAACCTTTCAGTAGCTTAAATCTCTTGCTGGAGCAGTACGTTGCCGGTTCCCCAAAACACCCTTTTGTAACGACATAAAATCCAAACCAAAACTATGTTTCATATCACTACACGTTTTTCAGTATTTTTCGATAGCACATGTCTCATGGAACGCAATTGTGGCTGCTTGTGGAAAAGCATTTTTGATAGCGTCGCTGGACCAAAAAAACATTTATGCTTTAAACCTTGCCGAACAGAGATCTTTCTTCGGAGTACTAGCATTTATTCAATAGCGTAGGCTTGAATTAAACCAATGCTGTGCTTGTTTTCTGAGAAAGACCATTTCACTGCAGTGTAGCAGAGAAAATAAGATCGAGTTCACATCACCGGCAAGTTTCTTTACCGGCTAATCTAAGCGTCAAGGGCGGGGCGATCGATCAATAACTTGGAGTGTGAGGAAGTGGGGGACGTAACTTGATATTGAATTGCGGTTTTCTTCTCCGCTTTGAAAGGAGCTCCGGATAAAACGACTGAATCAGATATTATGGATTTTCTCTACACGTTCATATGCTTTTCGTGCTTTCAGTTAATTATACGCGTTATAATAAAGTCCTCTGGCAGGTGCGAAACATAAAATTTTTTCGTGGATGCTATAGCGTTTAGAGGGCTGTTTTTGAAAACCGTCCACGTAATAATCTAGCAAGTGATTCAGACTATCGAATGATTTCTAACAATCCTTCGAAATGTTCATGTCCAGCAAAGGAGGCCGAATACTTACTTGTGGCCGTCTAATAGAAACGAACCACAAGTCCTTGAGTGATTTCTACTCGCAACGTTTGCAGCAGATTATAAGAGAGCGCCAACTCTAAATCTATCATATTGAATAGTTTGATGCAATCTTAATTGCGTTACTTTGACTCATAAGCACCCACATGATCTATCAGTTTATTCTTGCTCTAATGCTACAACATATTCGTCAAATAAGACACACGGCACAGTTCATTCTCAATTTCCACCAACGGTGGCAATCGCAGAAAAGAAGTGCGATCCAAACGTACCCAATGCCATCATTCAAACACCTCGATTCACCGCACTTTGCCACATCGTTCTTGACCAGTTCGCCAAGACGATACTGGTAGTCTGCAAAAAGATCTTAGTTCGCAAAACAATGTTGTACAGATAAGAATAATGATACCCATACAGAAAGAGATCCCGTAAATGTCAAGTGCGGGTCAGGCACAGGCGTTATCATCACCTTGGGATCGGGGGTGGCACTATACATTTCTGCATTCTAGCATCCATATTAGAGCAAATTGCTGTTACCGTGTTGTCGGCAATGATGCAACTCATTTCCATCGTCTTCACTACAGTGAAATTTTAGCGTTAAATAGACCTGTTCTTTTAATGCAGCAAAAGACTGAGAATGCTTTTGCGTGCTAATTATCTTATATATTTGAAACACTTTGGACCATCACTTAAGACTTGAGTACTGTCCTAGTCTCGAAAAAAGATATACAAAATTAGTTTGAAAGAGCATCGAAGTCAAGTGTTTGCTCTCTGTTGCCGTTACAACAGTTTTCCCATATGCTCACTAATGTAAAGTGATGTCCAAAACTTTCGCGGCAGTCGAGACTTGAATTCACATCTTATTTCAAGAAGCGCGTGCTCTTACTCATTGCACTGTTGCCGACTGCTTTGCTCACCACTCTTTCTACTTTACAACGCACATATCTGTGAGCGATTAATCGTCATTAGCCTGACCCATGTCGCGCTGACAAATACTGGGTATTAGATGATCAAATGAAATTCCTTTTTATTCAACCACCTGGTATGAATGTTTCAAGTATACCGAGTTCAATGACGATAAGCGGCTGCCTAGGCCATGCCGTTGACGGCCGACCGCTGACAGATAAATGTGTTGTAGTGCAGAAAGAGTGGTGAGCAAAAGGCACCAGTAGTGCAACCGGTTAGAGCACGCGCTCCTGAATGGAGTTAAATGTGGGTTTGAGTACCATTTGATGCGAACGTTTCACACATCACTCTGCATCAGTGGGTATACGTAAAACATTATAACACCGCTAGAAGTGATTAAATAGAAAGGAATTATTTTTTCCCCATATTCTAAGATCCTTTCTGATAATTCTCCTACAATCGCGTACGATAGGGAGATTAATTGAAGTAGATGTACTATTTTTGATACTTATCGTATTTCAGCTTCAAATCTCTTAGCATCACGGATTGAATACCCATGCTCATTTTGGCCCGTCAAACCGAAACGCACATTCGTACACATCAACGGTGTGTAGGAGAATATCACGGCGAGTTGACTCAAAGTGGCCGAAATAATAGCATCAGGTAGGAGTGCACTTCGAGCTCGGCTTTCTAAAACATCAAAGACCTGAATAGCGGAGTTTTTCTTTATTTAAAATGTCCACTTAGAACACCTCAACTCAATTTATGAGCAGCTATGCAAAACAAGTTAGCAGGCTGGGCTGGGAGAGGCTGATCTATTGTTAGAATAATGAAGCTCATTCCTTACGCCTTGCTAGATATCCAAAAAAACTTATAAAGTAAAGAGTAGCTGGGCTGAACAAATCGCGCAGCTTCTGCCTAGCTAGTTGCACTACCACGGATCTGGGTTGGAACATTGGGTGCAGTAGAGTAGACCATCGCTACAGGCAAAGTAAAGCCAGTGAGAGTAAGGTTGTAAAGCCAGTGATAGCAAAATTTATAGTGCTCACTACAAAAGACCCGTGGTGTTTGTGGCGAATAATCAGAAATTGAATTATTATGTTGAAAAATTTTGTCACTTCTTTTTTTCTTGCAAAATCTAAATTCGTACATCAGAAGTCTTGGATTTCTTAGCTGTAGGCTATCAATGGATTACTAAACTATTTCATTTTGGTTAGGATTCGTGAACTTTTCTTTTTTAATTGGGGATATCTGTAGTGCCATTACATCCTTTATTCATTACTTTGACCTGCAGGCATCACTCCACGTTTAACAGCAGTTGAGATTGTGGCCAGCAGCGAAATTATGAAGGGATCGCTCGGAATTCTCGCAAAGTTCGTAAGGATTTCACTCTCCGTTCCTGAAAAGCTAAGGAACGTTTATTAGCTCAACTCTTGACAAATTTACCATTTTTCACATAAGATCACCTATAGGACATTAACTGATTTGGCACTCATCATATATGGGTGAAGTTCCTCGGCAGCTTTCTAGAATTCCCAAGAGCTTCAGAGGTTTCTAGCTCGCTTGCTTCAAACAAATTCTTTTAAAGCACGATTTGTGATAGATTCTCTGAACCATGACGGTATCGATCAATGAATTGAAATGCATGCCAACTGAGTGGCAGTAAGCTGCGGCGGCTATTATAAATAATGATAAATGATAAATGGCTATTACAATGATAGAATTAGTGAAGGCATCAATTCCGTGAAAGATAGTTCCCGTCTATTCATTTCTTATGCTGCAACACAAAATTCTGCTTCTCCAGGAAACGAAATATTCGCAATTGACAAGATACTGCAGTTACACCTCGCTTTTTTAGTAGAAAAATTGAAAAAGTACATGTATCGATCGGTTGAAGCGAAGCACAATTTCCGCTACAAAAGGTTTCTGCAAATAATTCTTGAGAAGCACAGAAAGAAGTTTGTTAAGCCATGATATTCTCATTGGCGTCTCAGATTTAGTAACCCAAAAATTCTGTATCGTCATGGAAAAGCTGACAACGTCGAACTGGAAAATTTAACAGAATTTCTTCAAGTAAAAGTGACAAGCAAGGAAAACAGCATTTTACCAAAAATTCACCAAAATGTGGAAGCAACAAAAAAAAACTATTTCACAGTTCGTTGTGGAAGTAAGGACTCATGAAGGTAGTAGATCTTTTTGTGAGGCAGAGTAATCCACACTTTGATAAAATTGGAATGCATCGAAATGGGAAAATGTAGGAGACATGCTAAGAATACAGCAAAGGTGACGCAGAGTGGCATGGTGTGTGAAGCAAAAAATTTCCCTCATTTTCGTAATGTTGTCGAAGATTCTCCGTCTTCAAATGCAGTGAGATTTGTTCTAACCATTTCGCTAATGGCTAATCGAAAACACACTGAGCTCTGTATAATCATAGGCTATGTTATGAGTCTTTTACAAGCGAAGATTGGTGCTAAATTAGCAGTTCCGCGCATCAGCACTTCCGTGCTAGAGCAGTTACATGTTTTAGCGATTCTTTGTCGTATTAGTTGAATTGCTAAACAGAACAACTCCTTTTCAATACAATACTACGCTAAGTTATCGGTTTTCGACCACTACGCTGCAAAAGTACTCTATCAAAGGTCGCATGACCATGTTTACACAACATTATTTTGTGTGAGTATTCAAATGTGCTTCACTTAACGTCCCACTAACTGCCGAGTGACTAAAGCGGACATCAGCAGAAGTTCCAGTTTTCATATAGCGTAAAAGAGTAACTAGAAGGTTAACTTAGTCGCAGAGATTTCTTAGAATCATAACTATAATCAAGGTTCTTGGTGAAAAAACCAACCCGTTTCGCGTGGCGTTTTTGTGTACGCAATAGTCCAAAGAACGCAATGGGAATGACTCTCGTTAATCAGCTGCTGTTCCATGTATCCGGTTTTAGCAGCTGATGTTGACTTACTGTAAGTTCACGATGAATTGTGGTCTTGTGATTGCCAAACTTTCTCGATCCCATGTTACTAAAAGTTTTTCGCCCTAAATTTAGTTTATCGGAGGACTTAGATGAAATCGTGCTTATGCAATTGGAGAGGTTAACCAAACTGTCTTACAAACTGCCCCTTCTTAGAAACTTGCACGACGTTGAATATATCTTCCTGAGAGCTTTGGTTTACGTCAGACAATTTTGTTCTCTCGAAGTCTAGATATGATATTCCGATTCTATCTAATTATAAGGGAACAAAGGAAAAACCGACCTCATTCGCTAGAGAGCGACTTTAAATAAGAGTATTGATAACCATTCGAAAGCTGAGACTTCATGCTACGGCCAAACACGCCTGTTTTAGAAAAAATCTCTATTTGACGTTGCTACAGATGGAGATTTCTTGCGCTGCAGACGCAATATTTCTTGCTGGACAGAGCTTTTTCTGTAGGCTATTAGAAATTGTAAAATAACGTAATAGTTACTGATTCCGACGCTGTGTTTGTAATCTGAAAAAAAAAACGGTTGCCTGAAACGCATATGGTAGAGTGAGCTAAATACGTGCGCTAGCGCGATGTCGTAAGACTGGTGCAAAGTCTGTCGATCACCTGACCAACGCAAGTGGCTACCTCAGTCAGCCGCATATTTATTGGTCAAAGATCTTCTTAACTGCAGATGAAGATTCTACTTATTTTACCTGCTCCACTTTAAAAAAAAATGGTCTTTTCAGTATATAAGCACAGCGTTGGATTCAGAAAAGATGATGCTATCGTATGATTAGCAATAGTCCAAAGAAAGAGCTCTTCCTGACGAGAATTATGCGTGTTTGAGAAATGTTTTGTGTGAATTTCGCAGCGTTATAGAAGAGCCTTTTTTTAAACCGGCGAAGTGGGGTTGTAGCTTGAAATTCAGGCTTTACAATGGTCACTATCACCTCTATGAAAACTTCTCCAGCAAATGAGATCGGTTTTTCATTTGTCCCCTTATAATGAAAAAGAGCCGATATTCCATACCAGATCCTGATGTCTCGTATAGTTCAGATATCTCATGAAAATTCAATGAAGAATATTTCAATTGCCTATTTATTATAGAAAAGCCATACCGTTTGACTAGTTTTGCGAAAAAAGTCACCAGTATGCTGTCATACATCGTATGAATATTCTTCAAATAATGATCAACCTGAGGAAAGGTGTGATGTTGTCTGCGATATTCAGGCGCTCTCCTCTTTTATTCATTCTTAAGCTCTCACGATTTATCCAAAAGCCTCAAGATTTTTTTGTGGTGACGTTCTTCACTGGTAAGAACGGTAACCAGCGGTAAACTACGTAATACCCACCCCAGGATTCACTTCCAATCCAGAGTCATTACCATTAGGCCTCGTTTTTTGTTAAATGCATCATCACATGTCTTACTTGAGATCTGGTATTATGGTATGTTGAATCTGAACTCATGAAATCTCTACTGTTAGTATATTTCAAATATACCTCCGTTTTGCAAAAGCACAGAGTTTTCGAGAGCATCGTTCTTTCCACACCTCTGAATAGCCTACATCGTTTGTTATAAAAGATAGTTTTCAAAGTGTCTTTATTTTGAGCTTGGCATGCTATCGCTTTTCATCATGAGCCAATCTCTTTTATTTCCTAACTAAAACCGCAGCCAACTGACATGATTCTTGTTGCTTCAATATAACCACCCTAATCTCTTCTCCTCGCGTGCAAACATTCGTAGCTTTTCTTTACGTACTTCATACAAATGTGTTTTTTGTGAGTGTAGGATGAGAGGAGAAGAAGTGTACCACTATGGTTCATCGCTTAGCTTTCAAAGCCATCCAGTATCGAAGCGATTTTTCAAAAGGTGAATTTAGGGATTCCAAAAAAGAATGCTTTAAACTCAAACGGGGTTGATACGCCAGGGTCATACACCGATGTTTCGGAGGTCCGTCCTCCTCGTCAGTGACCCCCGCCCCACATTCAGCCCTGCATTGAAGCAAGGAGGGAGGCGTATGTGGTGATGCCACAGTGTACAATGACACTGGTCCATCACCACCTCTCAGTCGATAGATTTTTGCTGTTAGATCAAAACTAATTCAAAAGATCGACTGTTTTTGAAACCCCGAAAAAAAACAACATTCAACATAATTCCAAAAAAGAATGCTGAAAGAATTATGTTGAATGTTGTTATTTTTTCGGGGTTTCAAAAACAGTCGATCTTTTGAATTAGTTTTGATCTAACAGCAAAAATCTATCGACTGAGAGGTGGTGATGGACCAGTGTCATTGTACACTGTGCCATCACCACATACGCCTCCCTCCTTGCTTCAATGCAGGGCTGAATGTGGGGCGGGGGTCACTGACGAGGAGGACGAACCTCCGAAACACCGGTGTATGACCCTGGCGTATCAACCCCGTTTGAGTTTAGAGCATTCTTTTGTTGGAATTATGTTGAATGTTGTTTTTCTTCGGGGTTTCAAAAACAGTCGATCTTTTGAATTTGAATTTAGTGAATCGAATATGGGAGGCAATTTTCTTATTTTTCGTTTTGTGAACATGATAGAGTACACTCTGACTGCTCATTCAATAATTTGAAACAATTGTCAATCTTCTCTGTGATAACAAGCAATCATTACGTATCAACAGTCTAGTCATCGACAACGCTAAGAAATGGCGCTTACAATCCGGGCATGAAGGCAGGCGAGGCTTTGTGCCAATCGTTGCCCCGTTGTCACACTCTCAATTCGTGAAATTTTTTTTCACGACTCATAGGTTGAACATCTTGTACACTATTTCAAAAAAAGTTATAGGAGGCATGGGCTTTTGAACCAGTAAGTCACAAATGCCGATTTTTCTCCAATTTTTATTAGTCGTTCGTATATGGCTTGTATTGCAGAGTCATTCGAGACATTTATGTAGAATGCGGTAACATAGAATGGCCCCATTACGCAGGCGACTTTGGTTGCACACGTCTATATGGTCTAGGAAGTTTGATAGTGGTAAGATGAGGTGGTTTAGACTTCAATAAAGAAGAGATCATGGCACTGGGAAATTATGTTGTCTTAAATCTCTTAAGAGAAAATTCCATTATCAAGCGGTAACGAAAAACCTCTAGATCGTGGATTTGGAATGATCTCTAATTCGTCCAATACATTTTTAAATTAGAGAGTTGATAGTGTTTCTGTGTTCAAATTGTAAATCATGCATTAAACAGCAATGTTTTCTAGCAAAACGCTCCGATTATCAGTATTAAACTTCAATGTTGACTAATTAGTTATTCTTTCATATACGCTGCACGTCATCAGATTTTGCTATTGGAATGCGAGCACTTCTTGATTTAGATTCGTTTGCACGTACTTAATATCCCAAAGATCTTCCAACAATTGGCATGTTGTTCCGACTACTGCTTGAAGAGCTTCTTGAATGTCGTCGAATACTGGTCGAGTCAAATCATGTAAACGAACACAGCGTCGATAAGACGTTTTTATACGATTGCAAGAGAGTATTAGTGGAGTTGGTCAAAGCTCACCTTCCTTCATGATAGCTTCCTAATAACGTGCAAGGCTGACAACCAGGCAAGCGCCCTTCGTTAAAAACTAGCTAACTCTTTGTATTAAAACTTGATTAGAACATCTAGTTAATCGCATACTCGGTAAACATTGAGAACTCTGGGAAATATTTACTTGAAAGTAAGAAGGTCTCTCTCCTCACAGGGCTGCCAAGGAATATATGGTTAGCTGCTTCACGATTATTACTCTGTGGGAAGCTTTTGGAATACTTGCCTGTCAAATTATTCATCCACTTTTGTAATCTGGTGAAGTCTATTCAGAGATTCCTGCTTAAATAATAACTGAGGCACCCGTTCTTATGCAGTGACATTTCTCTTCCCATCTCCTTTCTTTATTACCCGCTTTGAATTTGTATCAGCACACTGTTTTCACTTAACTGGCGTCCCTTGCCTAGGGGAAGAGTTTGAGGTTCTTTTTCTAATCCGAGAGAAATGAAGATAGATCCAATTCTACTGTACATGAATTTTTTATAAGAGTGTTAGTAATAATTGGAAAGCGTAGATCCTTGGCTACTGCTCTACGAAACCTTTTCGGCATTCAGAATAAAATTATATGTTATGGTAACGACTGCTTTTTTGCTCCTTTGCTCATATTTCTCTGGAAAAAAAACTCTTTCTCTGCTATCGACCGCTCTTTTACGGACCCGCTCAAAATGATTTGATCTGATAAGGATATTACATGTTTTGAGCCGATAGGTCTAGTGCTATATAGGCGCCTATTTCGTCCTATTGGGACTCATCAGTAGCACCCTACCTCGGTTCCGTCGATCCCTTGAGGTGAAATAATCATCTAAAGGAATCGGCGCCGAGAAAACTAAGCACCCAAAGTAAAGACGGAACCGAGGGAGGGTGCTACTGATGAGTACCAAAAGGACGAAACAGGCGCCTATGTAGCACTAGACCTATCGGCTTAAAACATGTAATATCCTTATCAGATTAAAAATTCTTTCCTCAGATTACTGATAATCTTTCAATCGCTCAAGTCTCAAAAGATTCAAAAATGCGTTTGCCTTTCGAAAAGATTCTCATAACAGTGCAGTAACAGAAAGAAAACATTTGTAATACACACACACGTTTTTCTCATAGGACAGAGCTCCTTTATACATCAACGCTGTGCTTACATTTTGGAAAGACAGTTTTTCTGCAATGTTGCAAGAAAAATAGGATTGGCTCACATATGCTGACATTTGTTTTTTGGCCAATTCACGGGCTGGAGGCTGGGAGAATGCCCGCGATTCCAACAAAGAAATAGATTGATGGCGCTTCCTCGCATGTGATGGCGATAATTGTTATTTGATTCCGCCTTTTTTCATCACTTCTAAAAAACTCTGAATAAAACCAACGTTTCAGATACTACAAGGTTTCCTCTCCATGTTCATATACTTTTCGCTCTTCCAACGAATTATACGCATAAAAAAATGAAGACGCGACGGGTGTACAACATAATTTATTTTTGAGTGTTGCAGCGTTAAAAAAGTTTTTTCTTGAAAAAGCACAGACCGTAGTAGCTAGAGATTTAAGCTTCCAAACTATCACTCACACACTTGTGGAAAGTTATTGTGAGCTAAAGGAGTCAATGGTTCACGGATAACAGGTAAGAACCCGTTTGTCTTCCTTCACATCAGCAGTTGCCGCTTTTTTGAACTTTATTGCTCAGGAACTATATTTTATACTTTAGTCATTCGAGCAAATAATAATGAATTTCGTCTTCAATTAATTCTTCATCAAAAGCAAAGCTGAAAAGGCTGGAGATGTGCACGACAACAAGGACATTTGTGCACCTGTAGATAGAAAAACGATATAAATGGATCGGATCATGAACACAAAAATAGTGATAGAGGCGGGAATGTACTTAAGAGAGCTAGACCCTCGATTAGGGCCAATCTAGTCGATGTGTTGATTTATTCTGAATACCAGTATAATTTTTTTTGTCACTCTATGCTTGATATTTATATCTGACTAAAGAATTACTCTCAGGAATGGGCAAACTTTGCCATGATCAGAATTGTCGGTGTGTGCTTCAAAAAAACTGTTAGATTTTATGATTCAAAGACTTCTGCGCCTAACTTGGGCTTATGGAGGCTATCTCTGCGGGTTTGAAGAGCTGACAATGACTAGATCCGTTTATGTGTTGACTTGATACTAACGTTAGTCAGACAATGCAATTCATTATAAACGATGAGGCCGTATAAGATTAGAACGCTGGTTGCATTACCGAAATTTGAAACGAACTACGAAGCTAGTTAACAATGCGCTCCTTAAGAATTTATAGATATGACAAAAAGAGCTTAAAAAGTTGTTTACTTGTATCGATTTATACTGAGTTCCAGTACACAATCTTCTAGAACTTGAGACAGTGCTGAATCAATAGTTATTAGGTTTATGAATAGGCCTTTTCACTAATATCTGTAAAGAGATGATTTATTATTGCTCTCTGTGACGACCTTCGATTTGCGCCTTCTTTGGAGTTAAGAACTCTTTTGACGAAAAAGAAGGGAAAACCACTTCTTGGCTTGTAATCTAAGGAAAGTGTCGCTTCAAAATTGACCACAAACGAAAGTTAGGGAATTGCAAAAGTGAGAACGACAAATGGTTTGAAATAAGTGCCTATAAGTGAATTTTTTCACGGCGATGCCGCTTCAAAGGTTCCTCTGGAAATGTACTCACACCTATCGAGAACTAGCCGTAGTCATTGGCAGGAGTTAAGTGAATGATTTCATGAAAGAAGCATTTTAACTTCACGTGTTTAGACTTTCAGACCTTGAGTCTATCTAGTCCTCGGTAACAATTGTATAAGTAAACTTCAGTTGTCTAAGACATTTTGAATGTTCCCATTTCTACTTAGTAATCAATCCTGAGAATGGTCTCTGAAACGTTTCTGTCAGCAAATGATCAATGCTTTGAATCACGTGCACATTTCATACAACAATTGAAAAACACTGCAAAAGATTCAGTAGATATCATCGCATTTATTCCAGCATTGTGACAAGAAGCACTGAAAACAAAGGTTACAGATAACAGCTTCAATATTTATTCCAATTAAAATAACAATCACAAAAAAATTGTTGTAATCGAGAGAGTTTGAAATTTTTCATCAATTTAGCCACGAATGACCTCGAGGTGATATGGCCGAAGAGGCCTTAAAGCCTCAATAGGGACCAGACTCTATGGGGTGATTCATTTTGACATATAAGACTATAAGATATCGATCATAGAAGGGCTTATTATGCAAAGTTTGTAAGAAGGTTTTAAGCTTTTTCAAGGTTGATACGTCACGTTCTGTTTGTGGCTTACACGCATTTTGACGAAATCATAGCCATTCGTTCCTCATGATAAAGACGGGCACCGAAGACGGTACACTCTCGCCAAGAGTAAACATGGTTGCCAACGTATTTACAGTCGATGCCTTGCAATCAGTACAGGCAATATATATCACCGTCCGATCGAATGATCTTTATAACCTCGCATTTTGAATGTTCTTAAGCGACGTGCCATAAATCAGTAGAATGGAAGCTAAAAGCTAGGTTAGAAACAGTCGATTCAGAAGTGATATATATTGCTCACACCAGCCGCAAGGAATCGACTGTGGATACGCTGGCAGCCATAATTTCTCTTGAGAAAGCGCACTATTTTTCGACGCCTATTTTTATCACAGGGGCGATTGCCTGTGATGATGGCGATGGCTTCGAAACGAGCTCAATCCACGAAAGGAACGTAGCGTATCTACCTTGAAGAGGCTTGAAACATTTTCACAGACTATATACTGAATGTTTCAAGGGTGAAATTATAGGGAACTGTGCATCGAAAGATAGTATGACATACAAAATTGCTCACCCTGAAACAATCCGTCGAGCCTACGTTGACTTCACACGCGCCGTGCGCATCGTGTTACAATGACAATATGGTAGTTT
>JAHQIW010007162.1:0-13592 GCA_019055375.1 Parelaphostrongylus tenuis
TTTTTTTTTTTTCGGTGAGTTTATTAATAGGTGTAGTTATTTTAATATTGTTATTGTGTTCTTTTACTAAAAGGGCTCAATTTCCTTTCAGAAGATGGTTGCCTAAGGCTATAAGGGCTCCGACTCCGGTTAGCTCTTTGGTACATAGTAGAACTTTGGTTACTGCGGGTTTAATTTTATTGATAAATTTTAATTACTTAATCTTAAATTTGTTATGTATAAAGATTTTATTAATTGTTGGTGGTTTTACTATGTTGTTTTCTAGATTATCGGCTTTGTTTGAAGAGGATATAAAAAAAGTAGTTGCTTTAAGTACTTTATCTCAAATGGGGTTTATAATATTTACTTTGGGTTTAGGTGTTCATTTTGTGTCTTTTTTACATTTGTTAAGACATGCTCTTTTTAAGAGGTGTTTATTTATGCAAGTGGGTTATGTAATCCATAAGAATTTTAGTCAACAGGATGGTCGATTTTATGGTAATAATGGTAATTTAGGGTTTTTTATTCAATTGCAATTGTTAACTACCTTATTTTGTTTGTGTGGTTTAATTTTTACGAGTGGAATGGTAAGAAAGGATTTGATTTTAGAGTTTTTTTATTTTACTAATTCTTATTTTTTTTTGAGTTTAATGTTTATGATTTCAGTTTTTTTAACTTTTGGATATAGTTATCGTTTGTGAAAGAGGTTTATTTATTCTTTTGCTAAAGTTGTAGTGGAGGTTAAAGAAAGTTTATTAATGATTTTTTTGAGTTTGTTTTTGGTGGGGTTTTCTATTTTTTTTATGAGTTGAATAAGTGTAAATTTAATTATGATGCCTAGTTTGTTTTTATTTGTGGATTTATATGTACCTTTGTTTTATGTATTTATAATAATTTTATTTAGTTACTTATTATTAAAGTTAATTGTGAAGGAATTAATATACAAATTTTTTGTAGATTATTTTTCTAAATGGTTTTTAGTAAGTGGTAAGAATTATAAATATGTTGACGTAGGTTTAATGATATTTGGTAATAAACTTTATTTTTTTTTTGTAAATTTTGGAAAAATTATAAGACAATATATGGTTAGAGTTGGATATAATTCCATCGTAATTATAATTTTTTTAATTTTTATATTTTTGTGGGAT
This sequence comes from Parelaphostrongylus tenuis, assembly GCA_019055375.1. Classification (NCBI taxonomy): domain Eukaryota; kingdom Metazoa; phylum Nematoda; class Chromadorea; order Rhabditida; family Metastrongylidae; genus Parelaphostrongylus; species Parelaphostrongylus tenuis. The sequence goes on from JAHQIW010007162.1 coordinate 1,128, forward strand.
TTTAGTTTATAAAAAAATATATAATTTGCATTTATAAGAAAATGGTTCTATATTTTGTATTTGTTATGGTTAATAATATATATTTGATATTATATAAATATTATATAATATATATATATAAAAATGTGTAAACACAAAAAACTGAAATCGATATGGATCGTTATACACTTTGGTATATCCAAAAAGTGTAATTCAAGAAGATCCATAGAAAGATTGAAATTTTTTTTTATATATAATACAATATATAGTTTATATAAAATATAACATTTGGGTTGTTAAGAAAAAGTGTTGAGTATTTGTAGATCGTTAGTTTATTTAAGAATGGTTCATTTACAATGAGATGGAGAGAGATCTTTTGGAGGGTTGGATAGTTTTTGCGGTTTTTTTTTGTATAATAAGTTATGTAAATAATGATCCGATTAAAAGTTGTTTTTTTTTAATTTTTTGTATATTAAGGTTGTTTCCGGTTATAAGTTTTTTTAATTATGTTTGGTTTTCGTATTTTGTTTGTATGTTATTTTTAAGGGGTATTTTTGTTATTTTGGTTTATTTTTCTAGTTTATCAAGATTTGTGAATTTTTATCCTTATTTTTTTGTTGTTTGTTTAGTTTTTAGGTTGTTGATATGCGTGGTGATAACGGTTAAGGTTTATTTGTATAATGTGGGTTTGAATGTATTTTATTATGAGTTAAATTTGTTTTTATTAATGTATTTGGTGGGTTTGCTTTTGTTTTTTATGAATTTTGTTAGTTATTATTTAAGGTTTTCTGGTGCGTTACGTAGGGTGTAAATTATTTTTTTTTTTTTTAGATTATTAATATTTTTTTTTAAGTGGTATCGGTTTATTTATGTATTGATTAGTTTAGAGTTTATAATAATTAGTGTTTTTTTGAAGTATTTTTCAGAGTTCAGGGGGATAATATTTTTTTATTTTATGTGTCACTCCGTGGTATCTAGGATTTTAGGTATTGTAATTATGGTGGGTGGAATTAAATTTTTTGGGAGTGATAAAAGAATTTTTTGTAGATTTAAGTTAAAATTTAAACTATTAATTTTCAAAATTAAAAATTTTATCTATAAGTTAATGGTTGAGATATAAGTATAGTTAGGTGTATATTTTATTTTCGATAAAAAGGAAGTGATATCTTGTATAGGGTTTCTTTTATAGATAAAAATTTAATTATGGTTTGGAAAGGATTAAAATGGTATTATTTAAGTTTGATTTATAAAGTGGGCAATGTTATTTTACCACGGCAATTAGTTGTTTGTACAAAACTAGTTCCAGAATAATCGGCTACGCTAGTAAAATTTAGACTTTATTTTTGTTTTAGTGCAAATTTATAAATAAGTTCTTGTTGTATTTTAGGTAGAATTTTGATGTAGCTTGGGGGTTTATTTTTGTATTATTAAATTTTAGTGGGCGAATTAGATTAGTACCTAATTAGTAAAAATTTAAGTATTCAGGAGTAAAGTAGTATTTAAACTGAAAGAATTTTGGCAGATTTTCTAAATTATCTTTGGAGGTTGAGTAATAATTGAGAGCCCTCATTAACTACTTAATTTTTAGGCTCATGTATGATCGTTTTTTTTATATTTAGGATTTAAAAGTTTAGTGTGTTGAGCTGTAAAAATAGATATATATTTGGTGTATAAGATAAGTAAAAATTTGACCTACATTATAGTAGTATTTGGATTAATAATGTGGTGTTATTATGAAATTGTAAAAGACAGTAAAAAAATTTTTATGTTTTTTTGAAGATTATTTAGAAATGGTACAAATCATCCATCAATTGCCTAAAGGGGAGTAAGTTGTAGTAAAGTAGATTTAGGGGAACCTGAATCTAAAAGTAAACTATAAGCAAATGTTTTGAAAACATTTTTGAAGAAAATTTTTTTCTTGTAGTTTTAAGGGTTAGTTTATATAGAATTGTTGATTGTTGATCAAAGGGTAAATTTCCTTAAATTTTTAGGGATTTATTTTAAGTAGAAAATATTAGATTGTAAATCTAAAGATTTAAATTCTTGATAGTATTTGTGCTTTTGATAGTAATTTTGATAATGGTTTTTATTTTGCAATCGGTGGCGTTTATTACATTATATGAGCGGCATTTGTTAGGAAGTAGGCAAGTTCGTTTAGGACCTACAAAGGTTAGTTTTATGGGTGTTTTGCAGGCATTGTTGGATGGTGTTAAATTGTTGAAAAAGGAGCAGGTTTTGCCAGTTTTCACTTCAGATTTGGTGTTTGTTTTGGTTCCGGGTGTTTCTTTTGTGTTGATATATATGCAGTGATATTTGTTGCCTTATTTTTATAATTTTTTAAGATTTGAGTATTCTTTATTGTTTTTTTTGTGTTTGTTAGGTTTTAGAGTTTATTCTATTATAATTAGAGGTTATATTAGAAAATCTAAGTATGGTATTATTGGTGCTTTGCGGGCAAGTAGTCAAAGAATTTCGTATGAAATTGCCTTTTCAATTTATTTATTGTCTATTATAGTGGGTTTGGGATTGTTAATGTTTAAACGTGAGTTTAATTTGATTTTGATTTTTTTTTACTTGCCTTTCATAATTATGGTAGTTGCTGAATTGAATCGAGCTCCTTTTGATTTTGCGGAAGGAGAGAGTGAATTGGTTAGAGGGTATAATGTAGAATTTGGTAGGGTTGCTTTTGTGTTGTTGTTTTTAAGGGAATATGGAATGTTAATTTTTTTTTGTGTTTTTTGTTCAATGTTATTTTTTAGTTTATCAATTGTAATAATTTATGTTATGTTTAGGTTCTTGATTTTTTTGCGTAGATCGTATCCACGTTATCGTTATGATCTATTAATGAAGATGTTTTGGTTTAAGTTTTTGCCTTTATCGTTGATTAACTTGTTGTATTTTTATTTTTTAGTGGTGTAACATTTTATATTAATCAGGTTTATTTGTTGGATTTTATTTTGTTTGTGTTTGTTTTGCAATATTTCTTGTATTTTCATGAAAGTTTTTTAAGTGTTTTTTATAATAAGTTTTTAAATGTTATGGTAGTGGTTTTTAGTTATAGAGTTAATATGTCTATGAGATATTTAATTTCTTTTTATACTTTTATCATTTTATTGGTTTTTTGTTTTGGAGGGTATTTCACTTATTCGTTTTGTATTTGTGGGATGTTAGAGTTTACTTTGGTTTATTCTTTGGTGGCTTGGTTTTCGACTGTGTTAGTTATAATATCTAGTAATAAAATTTCTGTGTATTTAAGTAAATCTGGAGATACGTTTTTTAAGACTTTTACTATGTTGTTAATTGAAGTGGTAAGTGAGTTATCTCGTCCTGTTGCTTTAACAATTCGTTTAACTGTAAATGTAATAGTGGGTCATTTAATTGTAATGATGCTTTATATAGGTTTGCAGGGAAGTTTAGGTGAAAAGTTCGTATGATTGGCAGTATTAGCTATTATATTAGAATGTTTTGTGTTTTTTATTCAGAGTTATATTTTTTCTCGACTGATTTATTTATATTTGAATGAGTAAAAAGTAACAGAGAGATAGTGGAAGTGAGATGTTAACTTAAGTTAAAGTGTTAGATTTTTAATCTAAAAATGTGTTTGTCACATCTTAAAATTGGTTAATGGGGGAAGTAAATGTTTATATAGTTAATATAGCATAAGAAGTGTATTTGTTTTAAGCGCAAAAGATAATAGTTAACTAATGAGTTGTTTAAGTCTTCTAAACTTATATTAGAGTTTGTCTCTGCTCATTGTTGTATTTAGTGTTGATTATGTTAGTAGCTTTATTAAGGTTGTGAGTGGTATTAATTTCTAATATTTTTTTTTGATGGGGGGTATTTTTGTTAATGACGGTATTAATTGTTTTTATTAATAAAAAATGTTATAGTTATGCTTCGATTTTTAATTATTTTGTTTTGCAAGAAAGTTTGGGAATGTTGTTTTTGTTGTTATTTTTTGGTGTTTTTCCTATGTTTATTATTATGTTAAAAGTGGGTATGGCGCCTTTTCATTTTTGGGTTTTTAAGGTAGTGTCTAATATATATGGGTTTAATTTGGTTTGGTTTTTGACTATTCATAAGTTGCCTTTTTTGTTGGTGTTTTTGCAACTTTATGAATATAGGTTGTTTTATTTATTATTGTTGGGTATTTTGTTTTGTTTTTTTCAAATGTTTGTAATAAAAGTTTTTAAAAAGTTGTTGGTTTTGTCTTCAGTGGAGTCGTTCAATTGGATTGTGTTGGGTTTAGTTATGTCTTTTGTGAATGTTATGTGTTTGTTTTTTTATTACATAGTTTTAATAATAATTTTAATTTTTAAATTTGATTTGTTGAAGTCTGTAGTTAAATCTATTTCATGAGAGATGGTGTTTGTATTTATAAATATGCCGTTTACTGTAAGATTTTTTATTAAAATTTTTACGTTAATAGAGGTTTTAAAAAGTTCTGGTGTGTATATGATAGTTATAGTGTTTATAATGTTTTTAAGTGTTATTTCTTTAAGGTTGTGGTTGATAGTCGTTAGGACTTCTAAGTTATTGTTTAGTAAGTACAGCTATGGTATGATTTTTATGTTAGTTGCGATAACAATGGTAATTGTAATGTAATAATTACTTGATTTTAAATATTTCACCATAGTAAAGGTTATTTATGTTATCTTGATAAGGTAGAGGTTGGAGGTGAAAAAATGTTAAATAGAGGTTTACTATGTTTGATTACGGTTCAAAAAGGTTTACATTTTTGTAATGTAGTTTAGTAAGAATGTTTATTTTTGGTGTAAATGGGTTATATTACAGTTTTGTGAAAGGGTGAAAAGATATCTTTTTAGTTTAATTTAAAATGTGACTTTGAAGAGGTTAAGATTTAAAAGATAATGTCTAGCAGTTTCAATGTAAAGAGTTTTTTTAGATCTTTGGTGGTTACTTTGCCCAGTAGGAAAACTTTGACGTTGGGTTGGAATTTTGGTAGTATGTTGGGAATAATTTTAGGTTTTCAGATTTTTACGGGATTATTTTTGACTTTCTACTATGTAGCTGATGGAGGATTAGCGTTTGGTTCTGTACAATATATTATGTTTGATGTTAATTTAGGTTGGATTTTTCGAATTTTTCATTTTAATGGTGCTAGGTTATTTTTTATTTTTTTATATTTACATATTTTTAAGGGGTTGTTTATGATAAGATATCGTTTAAAAAAGGTGTGGAGAACTGGATTGTTTATTTTTTTGTTGGTTATAATGGAGGCTTTTATAGGTTATGTGTTAGTTTGAGCACAGATAAGATTTTGGGCTGCTGTTGTTATTACAAGATTGTTGAGAGTTATTCCCGTTTGAGGTCAAAAAATTGTAATGTGAGTTTGAAGAGGTTTTGGTGTAACTAGAGCGACATTAAAGTTCTTTTTTGTGTTGCATTTTTTATTACCTTGGGGGTTGTTATTGTTGGTAATGGCACATATAATTTTTCTTCATAGTACAGGTAGAACTTCTGGTTTGTATTGTCATGGTGATTACGATAAGATTGGTTTTGGTCCTTATTATTGGAATAAGGATTTTTATAATTTGTTTTTATTTGTTTTGTTTTTTTTTTTGGTGCTTGTTTATCCTTTTAAGTTGGGGGATCCTGAAATGTTTATTGAAGCTGATCCGATAGTTAGACCAGTTCATATTGTACCTGAGTGGTATTTTTTGTTTGCGTATGCTATTTTACGTGCTATTCCGAATAAAGTTTTAGGTGTAGTAGCTTTGTTAATGAGGATTTTGTCTTTTTTTTTATTTTTGGTGGTTAATAATTATACATCTTGTATGGATAAATTAAATAAATTTTTGGTTTTTATTTATATTTATGTATCAGTTATATTAAGTTGATTGGGGCAGTGTATGGTAGAATATCCTTTTTATGATTTAAGATTTATTTTTTCTATTTTTTATTTTTTTTTGGTTTTTGTAATGTTGATTGTTTATTTTTTTAGTAAAAGTTTGTTTATTTAGTGGCATAAATAGTATAGAAAGTATATTAAGTTTAGGGTTTAAAGGAAAGTTGTATGCTTTGTATCATAATTTTCATATTTTAAGGTTGTCTAGGTATGCTTATTATGTTTTTTTTAGTACTTTAGGGTTGACTAGTTCGTTGGTAGTTTTTTTTAAGTTTGGTTTAATTGTACCTTTAGTGTATAGTTTAACGGTTTTGTTATTTATTTCTTTTTTGTGAGGTAAAGATATTTCATTGGAGGGTTTGAGTGGTTATCATAATTTTTTTGTAATAGATGGTTTTAAATTTGGGGTAATGTTGTTTATTTTTAGTGAGGTTATATTTTTTTTTGGTATTTTTTGGGTGTTTTTTGATGCTTCATTGGTGCCGATTAGTGAGTTGGGTGGTGTCTGGTCTTCTATAGGCTTATCTATGGTAAATCCTTTTGGTGTGCCTTTGCTTAATACAATTATTTTATTAAGTAGGGGTGTAAGTGTTACTTGGGCTCACCATAGATTGTTAAGTAATAAAAATTGTACAAATAGCATGATTTTGACTTGTTTTTTGGCTTTTTATTTTACTTTAGTGCAGTTAATGGAGTATAAAGAGGCTAGTTTTTCTATTTCGGATGGTATTTATGGTAGAATTTTTTATTTATCAACAGGGTTTCACGGATTACATGTTTTGTGCGGTGGGCTGTTTTTGTTATTTAATTTGTTGCGTTTAGTAAAATGTCATTTTAATTATAATCATCATTTGGGTTTGGAATTTGGTATTTTGTATTGACATTTTGTGGATGTAGTTTGGTTGTTTTTGTTTGTGTTTGTATATTGGTGGTCATATTGCTAAAATAGTTCAAATTCGAGAATGTTTAATTTGTAATTAAAAGGCGTACTTAGCTTTGGTTAAGTTTTTGATTTTAAGTTTAATATGTTTTTATAATCCTAAATTGTTTTTATTATTTTTTTTAGTGTTAGGAGGTTTAATTATAAATACTTTTTGTTGAGCTGGTTTGTTTGTATATTGTGATTCTTATGTGTTTATTATGTTGGTTTATATAATATTGTTTATTTATGGGTTGGTAATTTTAACAGAGTTAGATAGAAATTTAAGTTTTTTGAGTGGTGCTTTAATTTTGATTTGTTTTTTTTTTTTTATGTCCAGTAATATGTTAATGTTATATATGTTTTTTGAGTTATCTTTGTTTCCTATTTTAGTAATAATTTTGGGGTTTGGTGCTCAAATTGAAAAAATTGGTTCTAGATATTATTTGTTGTTTTATACGACTTTTTGTTCGTTGCCTTTTTTATATGTATATTATAAAAGGTTTTTTTATGTAAGTTATTGTTTTTTTGATTTTTTTTTAACGTGAGAGTTATTATTTGTTTTATCGTTAAGTTTTATAGTTAAGTTTCCTGTATATTTTTTGCATTTATGATTGCCTAAAGCACATGTGGAGGCCCCTACTACTGCTAGGATGCTATTGGCTGGATTGTTGTTAAAGTTGGGGACTGCGGGTTTTTTACGTATTATAGGTTCTTTAAATTTTTCTTTTCAAAATTTTTGGGTGTTTTTGTCTTTAATTAGCATGGTACTATCGTCTTTGTGTTGTTTATTTCAGAGTGATACAAAGTCATTGGCGGCATATTCTTCAGTTACTCATATGGGGTTTTTACTTTTGTCGTTGAGGCTTTTGTTTGTTGGTAGAAAAACAGCAGGGCTTATGCTTATGTTAGCACACGGTTATACATCTACGTTAATATTTTATATAATTGGGGAGTATTATCACACTAGGTTTACTCGTTTAATGTATTTCTTAAATGGGCTTATAGGATCTAGATTGTTGTTCACGGTGTCTTTGTTTTTGGTTTTTTTGTCAAATTCCGGGGTACCTCCTTCTATTTCTTTTTTTTCTGAATTTATTGTAATTGTAAGTTCATATGTTTGTGGGAAAATGTTTTTTATTATTGTTTTTATATATTTTTTGATTGCCTTTTACTATTCTGTGTATTTAATTGTTTGCGCTTGTATAGGAAAAAAAAATTTAAATTTTGGTAATAATATTTCAGGTTTTAGGTTTTTTTTGGTATTAATAATATTTAACGTTTTTTGACTTTCTATATTTTATTAGTCAATTCTGACTTTTTTGTTTTTTTAAGAGTAAAAATTTTTTTTTAAAAAAATTCTCTTATATTTATATAAATAAAAAATATCAAGGAGGTTTAATGGTTTGGCTTGAAAGTTCTAATCATAAAGATATTGGAACATTGTATTTTCTTTTTGGTTTGTGATCTGGAATGGTAGGTACGGCTTTGTCTTTAATTATTCGTTTGGAGTTGTCTAAGCCGGGTATATTGTTGAGAAATGGTCAATTATATAATTCTATTATTACAGCACATGCTTTTTTAATAATTTTTTTTATGGTTATACCTAGTATAATTGGGGGGTTCGGTAATTGGATGTTGCCGTTGATGTTGGGGGCTCCCGACATAAGTTTTCCTCGTTTGAATAATTTAAGGTTTTGGTTGTTGCCTACTTCAATGTTTTTGATTTTGGATTCGAGTTTTGTTGATACAGGAAGTGGGACTAGATGAACTGTGTATCCTCCGCTGAGTACTTTAGGCCATGTTGGTAGAAGTGTGGATTTGGCTATTTTTAGGTTGCATTGTGCTGGTTTAAGTTCTATTTTGGGCGGTATTAATTTTATGTGTACTACAAAAAATATGCGTAGAAGTTCTATTTCGTTAGAACATATAAGTTTATTTGTTTGGGCTGTTTTTGTAACGGTTTTTTTATTAGTGTTGTCATTACCTGTTCTTGCAGGTGCTATTACGATGTTGTTAACTGATCGTAACTTAAATACGTCTTTTTTTGATCCTAGATCGGGGGGTAATCCTTTAATTTATCAACATTTGTTTTGATTTTTTGGTCATCCTGAAGTTTATGTTTTAATTTTACCAGCATTTGGTATTATTAGTCAGTCTACTTTGTATTTAACGGGTAAGAAGGAGGTTTTTGGTTATTTGGGAATGGTATATGCTATTTTAAGGATTGGTTTAATTGGTTGTGTAGTTTGGGCTCACCACATGTATACTGTTGGTATGGATTTAGATTCTCGAGCTTATTTTACTGCTGCTACTATGGTTATTGCAGTACCTACGGGAGTTAAGGTATTTAGTTGGTTGGCTACTATGTTTGGGATAAAAATAAATTTTCACCCTCTTCTGTTGTGGGTTCTCGGTTTTATTTTTTTGTTTACTATTGGAGGTTTAACTGGGGTTTTGTTGTCAAATTCTAGATTGGATATTATTCTTCATGATACTTATTATGTAGTTAGTCATTTTCATTATGTTTTAAGTTTGGGGGCGGTTTTCGGTATTTTTACAGGTATTAATTTGTGATGAAGTTTTATGAGCGGTTTTGTTTTGAACAAAGGTTTTATGGTTGTAATGTTTGTGTTAATATTTTTGGGTGTGAATTTGACTTTTTTTCCTTTGCATTTTGCGGGTTTGCACGGGTATCCTCGTAAATATGTTGATTATCCTGATGTTTATTCTATTTGGAATGTAATTTCTTCTTATGGTTCTTTATTAAGGGTTTTTGCGTTGTTTATTTTTATTTTTTTGTTGTTGGAGTCGTTTTTTAGTTATCGGTTTGTGTTGGTTGATAATTTTTATAATAGGAGTCCTGAATATAGATATAGTATGTATGTTTTTGGTCATAGTTATCAATCGGATGTTTATTTTAGAAGTACTGTTTTAAAGTATTAAAATCTTTAGTATAATTAGTATAATTAATTGCAAATTAATAGGTTTTGGGTTTTTAATAAGATAGGATAATGTAAGTCTGTAAGGTTCATACCCTTTAGGTAAGTTCTTGTTAAAAGGTTTAGTATAATGTAAGTATAATTTGTTGTCAGTAAATAGGTTAAATCTTTATCAATTCTTTAGTATAATTTTAGTATGTTTGATTTCCAATCAAAGGGTTGTTGAATTAATTAATTATTTTCAAGGGTATAATTTGAATTTTTCTGGTAGTGTTTTTATAAGTTATATGGATTGATTCCATGCTTTTAATTGTAGATTATTATTGGGAGTTTTGGTGTTTGTTTCTATAAGTTTTTTGTTGTTGATAAAAAGTGTTTTTTATTTTAAATATAAAAAGGTGGAGTATCAGTTTGGTGAGTTGTTGTGTAGTATTTTTCCTACGTTGATTTTGTTAATGCAAATGGTTCCTTCTTTAAGTATTTTGTATTATTATGGCTTGATAGATTTGGATAGTAGATTAACAGTTAAGGTAGTTGGTCATCAATGGTATTGAAGATATGAATTTAGGGATATTCCGGGGGTAGAGTTTGATTCGTATATAAAGACTACGGATGTGTTGTTGCTTGGTGAGCCGCGTTTGTTGGAAGTTGATAATCGTTGTGTATTGCCTGAATTAACGAGTATTCGTTTTTGTATTACGTCTGCTGATGTAATCCATTCATGGGCATTGTCTTCGATGGCTATTAAGTTGGATGCTATGAGGGGTATTTTAAGTATTTTATGTTATAGTTTTCCTAGTGTAGGTGTTTTTTATGGGCAGTGTTCAGAAATTTGTGGTGCAAATCATAGATTTATGCCAATTGTAGTTGAGGTAACTTTGTTGGAGGGTTTTAAAAGTTGATGTAATTTTTTTATGGAATAAATTTAGTTAGCTTTGTAGTTTAAAAAAAAATTTTTATTTGTGGGGTAAAAGATTGTTAAGCTTTAAATTTGTTTTTTATATAAATTGATATTGCATATCGTTAATAGATAATTTTATAATTTATAAAAAATAGATATAAAAGGTTGAAGGTTAGGTTTTTTTATTGTTTTAAAATAAAAATTATTAACTTTAGGGTTGAAAAGTCGACTTTTATGATTTCTGTTTACTTTAATGCTTGTTAGAAAATTGCAAGTAGTTAATTAATTGGCTTAGTATATAAAATTTAAAGTGTTTTATATTTTTGGTTTTATCACTGTGTTAATATTTATAGATGTTTAAGGTTTGTTTAGTTGATTATTTATATTCAAATAATTTTATTATTATTAAATTAGTAATTTTTAAAAAATTTGTTTGTATAATTAATATAAATTTATAAATAAAATTTTAATCAAATGTTTTTTAAAGACTTAGGTTTTATGTTAAAGCTGGCTTCTGCCCGGTGAAATGTTTTAAACGGCAGTCTTAGCGTGAGGACATTAAGGTAGCAAAATTATTTGTGCTTTTATTGAGTTCCAGTATGAATGAAGTTATTGGTTATTTATTTTATTTTTTTTTTTGAATTTTTAGTCAACTTAAAAATAAGTTGTTGCTGTTATACAAAGATAAGTCTTCGGAAATTCTTTTTATTATTTAAATGATGTTTTAATTAATAAAGTTTTCTAGGGTAGAATATTATATAGTTTATTAGGTAACTAAAATTATGTTGGTGAATTACTCCGGAGTTAACAGAAAATCATACTTAATTCAGATCTTATGATAAAGTAAGTTTTACATCGATGTTGTATTTAGATATATTAAGGAGGAGAAGATTTAATTTTTAAGACTGTTCTTCTTTTAGTTAATCTAACGTGATATTAGTTTAATTCATTGTGAAATAGAATTGTTTATCTTGTTAATAGTTTTTATTAAGTTTTATTAGTACGAAAGGAAGTTAAATAAAAGTTTAAAACTTTTTGAATTTTTATTCATTGTTTTTGTTAAGAATGGTGTTGTTATTTTCTTTATTGTTGGTATTAATGTTGTATTTAGTCTGTTTTTTTTTGTGTTTAAAGAGAGAGGTATTGAATAAAATTAGTTCTTTTGAAAGTGGGTTTTTGGCTATGGTAAAAGTTCAAAATTCATTTAGTATTCATTTTTTTGTTATTATGTTAATATTTGTGATTTTTGATTTAGAGATTGTAATGTTTTTAGGTTTGTTAGTAGTTGATTTAATATCTGTGATTAGAGTATCAATTTTATTAATGTTTGTTTTTGGGGGTTTTTATATAGAATGATGCTATGGTAAGTTAATTTGGGCGATTTAAATTTTGTTGGATTAATATTTCGATTTGTTTGATTTCTTTGTCGATTATTGTTTTAGCTATGTTGTTGTTAGTTATGCCTGAGTTTCTGGGAAGTTTTTTTTGTTTAGAATGAGAGTTTGTAGGTTTAAAGTTTAGTTTTATTTTTAGTAGATTATTATTTTCATTAATTTTATTATTGATTTCGATTACTGTTTTGGTTTTTAGAGCCTATTATTTAAGGGGTGAGTTAAATTTTGGTTATTATTTAGTGGTATTAATTGTGTTTATTGGTTCAATGTTTGTTTTAAATTTTAGTAATAGTGTGTTAATAATGTTGGTTAGTTGAGATTTGTTAGGTATTTCAAGTTTTTTTTTGGTTTTGTTTTATAGAAATTGAGATAGAAATTCTGGTGCTATAAATACGGCTTTAACTAATCGTGTAGGTGATTATTTTTTATTTTGTTTTTTTAGTGGTTTGTTGTATTCAAGT